>OZ038453.1:17616972-17859120 GCA_964036195.1 Sphaerolaimus hirsutus | reverse complement strand
ACGAAATCTAGAAAAGAGAAAAACTTCACTGTCTGGAGTTTGCTAGACTGAGAACTTTTTATTAAACGTTCTGTTACTTTTTCCCCACTGAACAGTCGCTTGCGTCAGAAGGGAATTATGCAAAACTTGTGGAAGTGCTTTTATGCGAAGCGGGGCTTTCTTATTTAAAAAAATGTTATGATTTTTTTGCATTTTATAACTGGGCTCCTCTTTCTAGATGGCGTTCCATTAAAGCGGTTGCCTAAAATTCATATACATTTTCACTGAGTTAGCGTTCACGCACACTAGTTGACCGTCGTCACAGCATTGGTCCCACACACACTAGTTGACATCGACACCAAATGTCAACTGGTTCCGATCACAATCGCAAGCTTGCATTTGAACGTCGATCGTTGGCTCGTCAACGAGGTTTCAATTGGTATCGGAACCAGTTGACATTTGGTGTCGATGTCAACTAATGTGTGGGCCCATTGTCAACTGAAAAATCTGTTGTTGTTGTTTTTAATTACAGAGACGCATGATTTTTTGGCTTCTGTCACCAGTCACGCCCACGCTAATTAAAAAAACCCATTAAAAATGCGTTTTAGTTGACTGTTGGAGATTCTGTCAACTAGTGCGTGTGTGCTGCCATAAATCTAATGCAATTACTCAACCGCAAAAGCCCCATAAAACATTCTTGTAGCCATAAAACGTGCATGAAAATTGCAGGTTCCCAAAGTAAGGAAGCACTTGTTACCGCGTTTCATCTAATAGAAAGCCTTGGTTCTTTCACTAGTACTTTTTTCTACGTTTTTGTTTTTTTGGGGGGGGGGGTTGCCCAATGTATCTTAAGTATATCGGATGGGGGTGGGGGTTTCATTCTGCACTCGTATTTAGAGCGTCTGTCAAATAAAATAAATTTTGTATCCAAGGTCAAATTTACAGACAATTTAAACTAGTGGTTGCGATGTGATTTCTGACAATTTTTCGGGTAAATTACTCAAACAACACAATATCAGTATACCTACATTTTATTAAATGCTTTAAACAATTTATTTTGGGAACTTTTCTTTGTGGGGGGGGGCTCCAAAATTTCTGTTTGTTACTCTTATGAGGCGCCTTTTTTCAGACGTATGTCTATTACTGGAAATACGGTATGTATTGATGTACTTTTTGATGCGCACTCTAACCGACATTCAATCAAACTGTCATGGCTCTGCATGTGATATTTCACTGATAAAATGTGTTACTGTATAAAAAGTCGGGGGCTGTATAATGTTGCGCGCAGTTTTTCAGAAATTTTTTTATTTCCCACTTCAATTTTTTCCGCAGATCTCAACGCATATCGAAAATGGGTCCGAAAAAAATGTGCCACTTTTATCAAAGAGGCTACTGCAAGTTTGGGGAAAACTGCATGTATTCCCATCAAATCGAAATAGTTGATCCGAGATTGTCGAGTAGTTCCTACATACCGGCAGGTTTGTGGATTTTTTGTTTTGGTTTATTGTGCCTACACACTAGTTTTCACGTGACTTCGTGTGAAAACTGAAAATTTTTAAAGTGGAAATTAATGAACACGGTTGAATTATTTAATAAAATTGAAATTTGAATATAAATTAATCAAAATTAAACTTTGAAAATTTGAAAACTAGAACATGTACAGCATACAATAAGAGTAGGCTGGATGTCGCCATGTGGCCATTTCAGTTTTCACATCAGTCACGGTGAAAACTAGTGTGTGTAGGGCCATTAGTTTGCCCGAGTTTCGAGTTTGTTTTTGGTGATGCTGCGTAGGGTTGGCACGATATATCGTATCGAATGTCGACTTTCAGAAAAAAATATCGAATATCGATATCGAAAAGTCATATCGTCCCAACCCTAATGCTGCGTGTATGATTTCCGCAGGCAATTTCCTAATTCCATGTTTTTGAAGTGTGAACCATCACTGGTAATGTATTCACATTCGATGCAAAACAATGTGAAATTTATCCAGACAAACATCCATAGTGTCTGTCCATATATTTACATTCATTCTAGATATCTAGCCACTCAGTTGGCATTTCCAGACATTATAAAATGCCATGTTGGATGTCCGGTGGATTTTTTTCACATTTTACATGACTTTTCACATTCACTTTTCATTTTACATGACATGATATTTCACAGCGTCTTTGATTACCCCACCATGTGCAAAACTCATTAAAATCGTCGCATTTATGAATAAAACGCATACGCAGGTGTTTCGTCGGGTCGAATGTCCAGCACTAGTGCAGCTGGGAGAGCCAGTCAAGATTCGGTGTTTACGTATAGAAACAGTGGCGGCAAAATGTCACCAAATTTGGACAGGGCAATAAGTCCCGTTTATACTTGGACTAGGGGTGGGAAAGTGAATGGGGTTCGTTAGCAAAGACCAGTTTTCTACCGAAATTTCGGAAGGTGATAAATCGGCATTAGAAAATGTGCCCACTTCGCAACTTCGCGTCAAGTGAATGTCAACTAGAAACACTAAAAAAATCCAAAGCATCACACTTAACAGAAGAATGAAAATTTGGTGTCACGATGAAATCAAATCACATTGGAAAGTTGAAATCACATAATTAACCAAATTAAATTGAAATTATTTGACAATTTTTATGTCAACTAGTGTGTGTTGGCCCATTGTCTGCCAACACGTGATTTACGTTTCCATCCATTTTTCAGAGCCAGCACTCAAAGAAAATCGAAAATTCCGAATCGTTCCACAAACACAGTAAAATCACGCGCGAAGTGGCTAGCGCTGTGCAGAAAGATTTGCAGATTTGGCAAATGTCCAATCAGCATGAATTTTCCTGTTATGGCATCAATGGCGGCGACTGTTCATGCTTTGGTGGGTATGATTTTGTGCGGAAAATTTTTTCTTTATTTTTTCTAGAAAAACTGAACAGAAACGCTTGTCTTGAGAAAAATTTCGAAAACCTGAACACAGGGTGGATTCCATCGTACATTTATTCTATTTTTCCCATGCTCCCATACACCAAATGCTATTGTCGCTCACATAACTCTCATTGGCAAAATTCTAGCTTAAAAAGTGTGAAAATATTTTTGCAGATCTGCCAGACATCTCATTTGAGGAGCTTCGGTTGGCGTATGCTGATTTTGCAAAAAGAGACCGTCAGCCAGAATTTGTTCGTTTTTCACTTGATTTCTGAAACGTTGTTGTAAACTTGTAACTAGGGGTGGAATGAACAGTTATCAAATGCACTTACCTGTGCACAGGTCCCTATGTGGGGGGGCTGCAACCCCCCCCCCCCCCCTCCCGGGGCGAGACCAGAAAGTGACGGAAATGCGACTTTTTCAACGTCAGCGTAAAAAAATTTGCGCGCAAGCGCGCATTTTACTCCACACATAATGTATTATTATCGGATTTGCTCCATGTGGCCTCAAATCGTTATAAATACACTCAATGGTGTGCTTTTTGCTGTTTTTGTATGTATATTTACATACATATAAATCGTTCCATGGCGCTGGCGCCAACGCCAATGGCGCCATGGCGTGGCGCCAGCGCCATGGCCAGATTCCGCCATTCTGTCTCAAAAATCATGGATACGTTCCTGTCTGTGCATAATGTTAATGGTCAGCAAGCTTCGAATTGGGATCAGAACCAGTTGACATTTGGTGTCATTGTCAACTCGTGTGTGTAGGGCCTATACGCTGGCATTCGTTTTGAGACAACAGCGATCGGTACTGTATGTTACGTACACAATGTCGTTCGAAACCTGACGTATTATTCACATACACGCGTTTCTTTAACGCAACTTTTCAAAATCCATCCCACCTAGAACAGTCTTAATTTTCACCACATCAAGTTGAATTCAAGTTTTTCAATTTTAAGCAATTTTTTCAGATCCGCGCAATGGTCGATCTACGGTCGCGCTACGACAATCTGAGACAGCAGATACAATCGCCTGATTATTTCGACGCATTGGTTTGATTTATTTGTCTTTTTTGGATCCGGGGGCTTTTAGGGTGCCAAAAATGGAGGTAGGCATCGTGGGAAAGATGGCGTCGGAAATGATTTATCGAGACAAAAAACAACAACAATGTTTTACATGGTGGCTCTTCTAGCTTCTAACAAAACATGACACATAGTTGTCTCGGCACCATTTCCATCATTATTCATCATGTTTGGCAACTGGTTTTAAGATTTTACGCGTTTTGGCACGCTGCCAGCAGTGCCATTTATTGATTTCTACCTTCCTTCAATGGCCCCACACACGCTAGTTGACATCGGCACCAAATGTCAACTGGTTCCGTTCCCAATTCAAAGCTTGCGTTTGAGCGTCGATCGTCGGCTCGTCAGCAAGCTTTGAATCGGGATCGGTACCAGTTGACATTTGATGTCGATGTCAACTAGCGTGTGTGGGCCCAATGGAGGCCGGCCAAAAACTGCACCTTAAATCAGAGGGTATCTTTTATTGGAGGTAAATATGTATTTCAATTTGTACAGAATCGGTATACTCGGCGGACAATTTGGCGGCGGTATGAAAAAAAATATTTTTGGTTTATTATTCAGATGTGTTATGGTAGGTTGTCATACTAAGTGTGATTTCCGCCGAGTATATATCATTTTTTGAACCGTTAAAAAAATTATTCAAAAATGATGTTCTGTTGTAAATTTCTGCATCACCGAACCTTTCTCGCACAATTTCAGTGCACTTTCGTCGCTTCGTTTTGTCAAGATTACGGCAGTTTGGTAAAATTCAACTGGACAAAGACGAATGAAATTTTACAATTTCTCGGTTTGAATGGTGAGAATGGGCAGAAAAATGACAATAATCAATCATCAAACAGAGAGAAACGGCTGAAGATATTGGAAACTGGTTTGTTTTATTGTTTGTATTTTTGATCCTAATCCTAATATTGAATAGGTATATTCGGGGCAAGGGGGTCATTTGCGAAACTGTGCTGCTTGAGTTCTTTCCGGGGACCAATTTGGTTGGTGCAGAGGCTCAGTGTGGGTAAGTGGTGATAACAGGTGTCAAAAAAAAGTTAGAAGAATTTCATCGTCACTTGGCAAACTGTATCCAATCCAGGTGTATCCAAATTTCAGTATATGTTTGGTAAAATTTTAATGTTCAATAAGAATAAATTAATTGTGCAAACCGAGTCCCAATCGCTTCACAATGATTTCTCGAGTGTATTGATAATTGATGTGCTTTATTGTGTCTAGAAAGTGTATAAACATAAACGAAGGTCCATAGGGAACCCAGCTAGTAGATTTATAGGCATTCAATGTATTTTGAGACGCTACACATTTAAAAGTATTTCCGTGGAGCCTTTTCCTAATTCAGATTTGGATCAATGGTTTGTACCCAAAGGTGATCCTCTCAGGGAGATGCTGGTGCAATTTTCACAGAAATTTGCATTGTTTGATTGTGTAGAATGATTTTGATGGGTTGTGTGCTTTTGAATTATGCTTTGTGTCGTCTGCACAGCTGGACGCATGTATTTTACGGAAAATTGTAAAGGGAAGAGTAAGTACGTTTTCTCCATTTTTATACGTTTCTTCCATGTTTTGCTTTTTCCGCTGTGATATCCTGTAACATGAATAGAACGAATGAATTCTACCACCAAAGGAACATATCGTTACGTTTCCTACACTCGGAAGTTGTCGTTTCATAGATACTTTCTGGCCATTTTCGCAGAATTTTTCTCTATGCTACAACAGTATACAAAGAAAAACACATTCGATCCAGGGGTATCTTGAATTTTGACCCTCCGAGTGGTTGGATAGATAGCAAATCGCTCCTCCGGAGGGATAGATAGCTGAAAAATTTTCTGGGGGGGGGTTGTGGTGGTTCGATATATAGGCTTTTTCGGGGCATAGAAGGAAGAAAAGGGAGAAAAATCGCTAAAAGTAGGTGTAAAATAGCTCAATATGGGTATAAAGAGCCGGCAAATATAAATGGGTTTTTGATTTTGAAAAATTCAATCAATTTTCATCCGACCCCAAATAAAAGTTGGGGCGAGCCACCCAGCTCAGTTTGTAGCCCCATCATTTCTCTACAGGAACCCCCGGGATGACCCCTGCAGCTGCACCTGAGCAGCTACAGGGGTCATCCCAGGGGTTCCTGTAGAGAAATGTTGGGGCTACAAACTGAGCTGGGTGGCTCGCCCCAACTTTTATTTGGGTTTGAATGAAAATTGATAAAAAAAATTCAAAATCAAAAACCCATTTATATTTGCCGGCTCTTTACAAGAGCATATGAAGGGTGTGCTTCTAAAAGTACCGATCTACAAAAAATCGATTTTGAGATAATCGCGATTGAAAGTTTGGAGTATGCAATACCCATACATGGGTATTGGGTAAGGGAATTTTGGGTATGGGTATTTCGGCCATATTGTTGGGTATCCACATGCATGGGTATAATCATTGATTATACACATAACACTAGCTATAAAAAATTTAGTGAATTGTATTTTTGTAGTACAGTACATTTTAAAGGAACAAGTTGGTAATAACATGTAGATCGGTATTTTTTAAAGCACAAAATCAGAAAGCTGTAGATCGGTACTTTTACCCATAATAAAAAAGCACAAAATGAGTTTTTGCGCAACCGGACACCGATCTGACATCGGTACTTTTAGAAGCACAAAAAATAATGTGTAGATCGGTACATTTAAAAGAACAATTTTGAAAAAAGTGTGTAGATCGGTACTTTTAAAGACACAAAAGCTGAAAAAGCTTGTGGATCGGTACTTTTAAAATTTCAAAAACTGTATTTTGCGATTTTTTTGCTTTTTTCGACCCCCCATATCTCAAAATTGAATTTCGCACCCCCCACATATTATATATATTTTTGAAGCGCATTTTTATGGGGACCCCAAAAATGGTCCTAACTCAAATTTAAAAAATTTGTAGATCGGTACTTTTAGAAGCACACCCTTCATATAGTACTTCAAATAGCTAAAAATATGCAGTTAGATGCATGAACTAGTGATTTTGGAGGTGAAAATCTATATATAGGTATGAAAAATAGCGATTTTGAGCGAAAATTGGGGTATAGTTTCTGAAAAATCGCTCCAGATAGGTAGATAGCTGGGCTATTGGGGGGGGGGGGTTACGGGGTAGTAGCCCAAAATTTTGCCTCCGGGATAGATAGATAGCTGAGCAGCCTCCGGGATAGATAGATAGCTGGGCGGTTTGAGGGGGGTAACCCCCCCCCAACCCCCCCCCCCCCCATTCGAGACCCCAGATTCGAACCCATACTCAAAACTGGAAAATCACAAAATCCTTCGATCTACATAAATTGTCAAAACTCAAAATATTCTATTAAAAAAAATAACATCTTTAGAAATTTTCCATTTTTACCAAAAACAGGCCATGTGGTATTGCTGACAGGTCAATTTTGGCTTGATTTCTAGTGCAATATTTTGTGGTATTGCTGACAGGCATTTTTGTTGTATTGCTGACAGGTCAATTTTGGCTTGATTTCTAGTGCTGTACTTTGTGGTATTGCTGACAGGTCAATTTTGGTTTGATTTCTAGTGCTGTACTTTGTGGTATTGCCGACAGGTCAATTTTGGTTTGATTTCCAGCACAGTGTGTACCATTGCCGCCTGCTGCAAAAGTCGTACACAAAATGCAGCAGCGACAACATTGCTGCAATGCTGAATGCACACAGCAGTGCTGCAAAAAGTGGCAGCAATTTGTCCAGCCGCAGTGCCCTGCGGCCATTGTACTGCTTGCAGCTGACCTGTGCGTTAAATTGAACGGTGATCTGACGCGCACATCGAAAAATGTGTGAAAGGTAGTGATGGAAAAAGCGCCATGCAGGGGTCTCGAATGCCCCCCCCCAAACCGCCCAGCTATCTATCTATCCCGGAGGACCCTCAGCTATCTACGTATCCCGGAGGCAAAATTTTGGGCTATTACCCCGTAACCCCCCCCCCCCCCCGCCAAATCGCCCAGCTATCTATTTACCTATCTGTAGCGGTTTCACTCAAAATCGCTATTTTTCATACATTTTTATAGATTTTCATGTCCAAAATCATAGTTCTGGTTCCTATTTGCCTATTTTCAGCTATGTTTAGTGCTAAATGCTCTTGTATACCATTTTTGAGCTATTTTACACCTACTTTTAGCGATTTTTCTCCCTTTTCTTCCTTCTATGCCCCGAAAAAGCCTATCTATCCAACCACTCAGAGGGTCGAAATTCAAGATACCCCTGGCGCCATGGCGCTTTTACCAACTCCCGCGCCAGAGGCACCATGGTGCTTTGCTTTGGCGCTAGCACCAAGCGCCAGGCGTTTTGTTCCTGGCGCCGCGCGAAACTAGCACCGAGTGTCAAAAGCGCTATGGCACTTTTCATGGGTGTGGCGCCGAGTGCCAACGGCCTCACAGCAAAATGGCGCCAAGTGCCATGGCGCTTTTCCATCACTAGTAAAAGGTCATATATTATGTAAAGTGTCATGTATACAGGGCCGTATCCAGGGGGGGCGGGACCCCTCCCCCCCTCCCGCGGCGAGACCAGAAAGTGACCGAAAAATGCGACTTTTTAAACGTCAGCGTAAAAAATTTTGCGCGCTACCGCGCATTCTTCCCCAGACATAAGGTATTATCATTAGATTTGCTCCATGTGGCCGCAAATAGTTATTAATAAACACAATTTTTTGCTTTTCGCTGTTTTGATGTATATTTACATACATATACAGCGTTCCATTGCGCTGACGCCAACACCAATGGCGCCACGGCGTGGCGCCTACTAATGGCGCCATTCAGCCACTATGTAGCTTAAATTTTAGGGGTGGGGGGGGGCTGAGCCCCCCCCCTCTCGCTGGCCTCCGTAAACAAACAGCCCCCCCCCCGCTCAAAAATCCTGGATACGTCCCTGCATGTATAATCTACCTTCATTCGCCATAAAGTTTGATTGATGATTCTGAGTGAGTTCCCATAACTTTGTAAATCTGCCCAATCCCCCCCCCCCCAACGAACTGGCTTGCAGCGTTTATCGGGAGCCATGTCAAAGTAGTGCACATCGATAGCGACGATCAACTGTTGCAGTGCTTTTAGTGCTTTGTTCAGTTCATCCACCCTGGTGGACTAAGTACACACACACGGCTGAGTGACCAGACCAGGTTTCTAGATTTAGAAACAGGTTACTGCTTATACCTGGGAATTTTGAAGAAAGAAAAAAACGATTTTTTCTCTGCTTGACTCTAAGAATCATTTCTTTACATGATTTTTTTAAATACCACGCTAGCAAAAGTTCCGCCTTTTGATTTCAAAAGTCAATTTGACCCCAGTGATTATAAAAAATAATGTGTCATCCCTAACCAAAACTACAGATATTTTTTCCCAGTGTAAATCAAAAATCAACTTGTTCAACTTTGATATTTACTTCAACTGCAATATACACAACTTCCCTTGCTTCTTGACATTTGTCTTGTCACTCGAAAATGTGGTGAATTTAGGTCCTGGCTTTGTCCATGCTTCTACTGGGGGCAGTCCCAGACCATGCAAAGTGTCAAATGTCATGCAAAGTGTCTAAAGTCACGGAAAATGCCTTGCAAAATGGCATCTCGGGTTTTTTCAGCAGGGCATTTTCCATGACTTTTGACACTTTGCAGGGCAGGGTTTTTTTCCCATGACATTTGACACTTTGCATGACACTTGACATTTTACAGGGTCTGGGACTGGCACCTGATCATAAAAGCACCCTTGTAGCTATGGTTCCCTCCAATGGGCAATTTCACTGTGACGGGGTCGCACAGGCACTTCTTCAGCGCTTCCACGGCCCTCCTGATGTTTGTGATGGATTTTGAGATTTCAATGTTTGCATGTGTCAATTGCAAATTGATGTCTAATCACAGGCTCACTGCGAATCAAATCAATAGCACTGCTGTGGCGAGCGTTCAAAAGATGTCGGACAATTTCTACCGTATTACCTCGAGTTACCCCCCTCGAATTACCCCCCCCCCCTCCCTCAAAATGGGCTGGCGAATTAATAACACCCCTGTGGAAATACCCCCGTCCGTATTGATGTAGATCGCGTGAGTAAACGCTTAACGAATATTTTTCTGAGAATAAAAATTATTTTTAATAAAATTGTATTTGTTTAAAATACTTTTCAGCTATCTATCCATCCTGGGGAGGGATTAGCTATCTATAAAGCTCCCGCGAGCGTTAAAACCTTGGAAACCCCTGGTCTGTTGTCTACATGCCAAATGGTTTACATGCCAACAGGCACAGGGCCTGTGCAACACTCACGCTGTATCCACATAGGTCAATGTGCCTTGTCTCAGGTTGTCGGTGAGGCTATCATTATGCCAGTCCATCCCAATCCCTTCTTTTGATTCAATTGCTTCCTTGAGAAGTAATTCATCAGCACTTTTGGCATGTTGTAGACTGTCATAAAATGAGCCTGGCCAGGTTCCGTCTGCCACAATGATTTCACCATTCTGGATCAGATTTGTCAGTGATTTGATGTCAGTGAATGGTTGCCTGTGCACCTGTATTCAGTTTAAATGGTTGTATCTTTTCTGACCTTAGTGGAACATCAAATGAAGTGTTGCAGTTTGCTGTTAGAAGTTTTTAGCATCCTTTATTTAAATAGCTGGATATTCTAATAAGTTCTAATGTTTCTGACCACTTTGGCAAACAGGAAGCAAAAAAATGACTTACAACAGTGATCATATCCACCAATATGATGTTGGAAAACATTGTGTACAGCAAAACGCACAGGAATGAGAGCGGTGCAACCAATCTTCTAGTGATTTTCTGCTGGCTGTTCCAGGATTGACCTGGGATTAGATATAATTCACCCTACATATTTTGTAGGGTAGAGGATGGTGTGCACCTGATAAATTTTCAACGTTCCATTCGTAAAATACATTAAAGTATGCCTCGATGTCTCCGATATTGCAATATACTAATTTACTTAGATTTTGGCCCAGAAATCACAATTTCGTCATTTATTGGTCACCACCTGAGCCCACCATGCGAGTACCTAATCTGCCTGACAAAATCGAAAGAAGAAAGTTGGCCAACAGGCAAAAAAATAACGAAATCATGATTTCCAGGCCAAAATCATAGTAAAACATGTCATATTGCAATATCAGCGACGTCCAGGCAGACTCATGTATTTCACAAACTGCCATGCTCTCAGTGCGTGTGTGTGGACCTGGGGCAACATGAAAACATTTTGGGTGCATGCCCTACCCTACAAAATCTTTAGGGAAAGTAAAATCTGGCACCTGGCAGCAACATCCTGCAGAATTCCCATGCTTGAATATCTGTAATTAGTGATTGTCTGTAAGTTAGTGATGGAAAAGCGCCAGGAAAAATGGCGCCAGGCGCCAATGGCGCCATGGCGCCATTCAAAATAATGGCGCCGGGCGCCAAAGGGCGCCAAAAAAAACGGCGCCAATGGCGCCACGGCGCCAACATGAAAAAATGGCGCCAGGGGGCCAAAGGGCACCATAAAAAATGTCACCGGGCGCCAAAATGGCGCCAATGATAAAAGTCACGATTTAAGCACGTATATCATAACAGAGCTTTTTTAGAGGAGCTATATGTTACCGTACTTCCGCCAAATACCCCTTGAACTAACCCCCCTTCGAAATACTCCCAGGTCTGAGTGATCTGGGGAAAAAATTACCCCCACTCAACACCCCCCCCCCATCTGTAATAAGGTACATACATCATGTTTGCAATGAACATGATGTTTTATGGCTGCCAATTTACATCGCAGCTATACCGTATTACCTCGAAATACCCATAGGGGGTTTATTTTTCGGAGTGCAATTTCGAGGGGGCGGTTATTCGAGGGGTGGTTGTATTATTTCCCCAAAAATTTTTGAGACAAATCGTATCGTAGTAAAGATGGGCTTTTACATACCCAAAACTGGTATAATAATAAAAGTGACAAAACAGGATATTTTTAGATGTATCAACGTAGATGGCTACACAAACTGGTCTTGTGTGGCTGTGATGCATAGAGGCATCGACTACATTGTGTACATGATGTACGTTATTCAGGATGGGGGTATTTCAAGGGAGGGGGGTAATTTTTTACTGAACTCAAAAAAACCTGGGGGTATTTCGAGGGCGGGGGGGAGTTAATTTGAGCGGGTATTTCTAGGAAATATGGTGCACTGACTGCTTTGTGTAACGGTCTACGATAAGATGTCCAAAAATGTCCTATGTGGTCACGTTTATTTGGAATTTTGGCGCCATTTCTGGCGCCATCCAAAACAATGGCGCCGGGCGCCAAACTGGCGCCAACGCAAATGGCGCCAAGCGCCAAGGGCGCCATGGCACCATTCGAAATAATGGCACCAGGCGCCAGAGAAAATGGCGCCAAGCGCCAATGCGCCATGGCGCTGGCGCCCTTTGGCGCCATTAAAGGGTGCCAGCGCCATGGCGCCACTCCATCACTACTGTAAGTACTTAGTATCAGAGTTGTGAAAGCGTAACCAAAATACCTGGGTCTTGATACTTACTCTTATGCTAGTAAAATGCTGTCATGCTTTATTATGATTTCCTGGCCTAAATACCTTGGTATTTTACTAACTATGAATGTTTTCTTCACATGGCCCAGTCTTACGCTGCACAAAAATGAATTACCATATTTCTTCTTATAGAAGGGCAGGTCTCCAATAGAAGGTACACTTTTTCGACTTAATTTGGGCCACAAAATAAATAGAATGGCAGTCTCCAATGGAAGGTACACAAAGTGCTGGAATTGTGCCAAATGCATACAAAATAAACAAATATCAGCAAATGCTGTGATTTAGTGGCTTTGGTTAATTGATTCTGTGCTATTTTAGCATCCAATGTTGAATGAACTTCATGTATCATCATTATATGCACTGTCTGTGAGGTTGCACTTTGAAAAACCAAAGCAGAACTTGAAAAAAATGGTTGAATAGTTGACGAAAAATAAAAGAGCTGTCTCCAATAGAAGGGCGCGTAAAAAAGTTGATGAAAAAAATAGAAGGGTGCCCTTCTATTAGAAGAAATACAGTATTACAGATGGTATGTATGCATGTAGAATTACCAGCTTTCAGTAGCTTTGCTGCTACAAAGACATAGCAATGACAAACCCCCTGGAGAAAAATGATTTAGTTTTTAAGTGTTTTTTCAAATTTTGATTTTTTTTCTGAAAACAGCTTTTGAATTTACAAATTGAGTTTTCAAATTTCCGAATTTTTGAAAACTTTTCCAATTTTCTGATCATTTTTATTGATTTTTGAAGTTTTTGCATCAAAATGTTTCATTTTCGATTTTTTTCTGTGGAAATTGAAAATACATATTGATGTTTTACAGCCATCCAAACTTTTACCACAAACACATTTCCACAATTTTTGTTCTACCGGCATGAATAGATCCATATGAAATTGATGTTTTAAACAGTGTTTTCACATTTGATACTCAATCTCAGCCAACAATAGATGAAAAAACGATCTTTAAGTGTGTTTTTTTCCAGAAATAAAAATTGGAAAAAAATTTAACTCCAGAAAAATTCAAAAATTCGAAAACGTTTTCGAATTTTTGAATTTTTGTTTGTCATGGTCACAAAGACCAGAATTGCAAGTATCATGCCCATCAGCCAAATAGTGTTATCAAATGTGCCTGTTGCATCTGTCCATAGCATACTGAAGCTAATTGCCTGCATTTGCATTTATTCAATATGTATTAGTATTTTAACAACTCTGCTTTTCAGTGAACTCCACGAACAAAGGAACTCACAGAGGATGTCGCTATTTGTGTGGGCTGTGTGGTTGTGAGGGCTACCAGTTGGCCCCATTCAGTTTTTTGCTCTGAGAACTGCATTTGCTCATCGGACTTCCTTCTGTCTGTGATGTACATATCACCAGTCATGGTTGACATTTTATTTTGTACAAAATCTTTTGTCTCAATGCATTTGGTAAGATCATGTAAAAGTTTGACTGTAATATCAAAATAAATAAGAATAATTGAAAACAGTGTCAATTTACCAGTGTTTTAGTGTAACAATTGAAAAAACATTGGTTATATAGATTTAAGACTCTGTGTGCCTGTTGGCATGGAATCCCATTTAGCATGTAGACAACGGCTCAGGGGTTTCTTAGGTTTTGACGCCCGCGGGCTTGATACATAGCAAATCCCTCCCCCAGAGAGATAAATGGCTGAAAATTATTCCAATGGCTCGCTGGAGCAAAATATTGGGATATATATTGCAAAATGGAACAAAATTGAGTGATCTTTAGTAAAAATTGGGGCTAAAATTGCTCTAAGTTTTCTCCACATAGATTCCTAGATAGTTGAGCGATTTGTGGAGGGCTCAGGGCATAGTAGCCTCGGGATAGAAAGATAAATAGCTGAGCAGCCCTCCCCCATGAGGCCCCAGCAACGGGTCTACATGTGAAACGGGTTTACATGCCAAGCGAGCCTACGTCCAAATTAAATATGTATCTAAATATTTAGCAAATTTTTTGATTGATCAATGAGATCAAAGCCAGGTCAAATGCAAAGAAATGAAATGCAAAAATTGTTTTACATGCACATTCTAGCTGTACCTAATACATAAAGAAGCAAAAGCTTCAACCCAAATTAAATGCCAGCCACCAGGCCACATGTCTATTGTTCCATTGCCCATCAGCTCACCCAGCCACAGAGAAGTGTTGTCATTTCCAAACCTGGGCCTGGAGTAGGGTTTGTAGTGCATTTTTTGAAACTCTTGTGACAGTCACAGCTCCAAAACTGGCTTGGTGAGTCAATGTGTGAGTTAAGATCAGGGTGAGTCAGTGAGTGAAAATTGAGTTTTGAGTCAAACAAAGGTTCAAGTGTGGGGTTTGATGCCTTGCAGAAATTTTGAAGAAAATATGAAAAATCAAATTTTGATCATGACTCATCGAGGCTCCCTGAATCAGACTGTGCAAAAAGTGTGAGTTGAGTCAGGCAAAAGTCTTGAGTCTCAGCCATATATTCTTATATTTACCATATCACACAAGTTGAGTCTTTTGGCACACATTTAGCAAACAAGTGGAGAGATAAATTGGGTTGAGTTTAATGCACTTTGAGAGATAAAGCCAATGGTGTCACCGGAAAGTAGCGCCAAGTGCCAAAAGTGCCATTTTGGAAGTACTGCGCCAAGCACCAATGGCACCAGAGCATATAGTGTGATGAAGTGCCGAAAGCACCATCACGCTTTGGCAGTAACAACTTTATAACACTACTGCACAAGAAAACTTTGTTGTGTTTGTGTGCAATGAATTTTCATCAGAATAAGAACCCAACAGAATAATTGGAAAGTTGGGGGATGCATTTTTGAGGGATCTTTGGCAAAGTGCCAATAAGGAATGCAGAATGTGTAAAGCCCCTGGGCACCTTCTCATGCCTCTGAAAATACTCCCCACCTAATAAAATACTATTCCAAGTTCCACCAAGTGGGTGAATTGATTGTGGTTGTGAACTTAATGTGTGTAAACCAGAGTTGCGAAAGCGTATTTACGCTTACCCGAAATACCCGGGTAAATGGGTATTTATATTTACGCTTACGCTTACGCTTTCGTAAAATACCCGTACGCTTTATTACGCTTTCCTGGCTGAAATACCCGGGTACTAAAAGCGTAAAAAACTTTTCATACGGTCCAGTTGTACGCTTTTGAAAAAGCGTAAAACCACAAAAAAGTGAACGAGAAGAGAATGAGGTGTACCAAAAATAAATGACTGCATGTGTGCAGTAGCATACTGTACATAGTGGCACATGTAAATACAAAGGTGTCGAAATACGAACGTCAGGCCTAAATTGTGTTGTCTAGCAAAGGTTTAGATTAAAAATTTTTTTGACCAACAATGGATTCTGACGACAATGTTATCGCCGTCGACATCGCTAACTCCGAGTTAGAAGATGGATTAAGTGTCACTGTCGATGAATTGCATCGACATCCAAGAGCAGACTACCAAGTGGGCATCGGAAAAATCTTGCTGAAAGCTTGTGTTGATGAGAAAAATTTGAAATTATGAATGGATATGATAAATAAATACATCTACCATATTACCTCGAAATACCCCCATGGGGGTTTATTATTTCGCCAGCAAAATTTGAGGGGGGGGGGGTTAATTCGAGGGGGTTTATTCGAGGGGGGTTTATTCGAGGGGGGTTTTATTATTTCGCCGGAAATTTTCGTAAGTTTTGTGGTAAAAAGTAGGCATTTGCATACCCAAAAATGTGTCCAAACATGAGACATTTGTACAATAAAACGTTGATAGCTACACAAACTAGTCTATGTGTAGTTGCAATGCAAATTAACAGTAAAATACATCATGTACATTACATACATGACATATTTATTATGTACATGACGTACATCATTTTGAGGGGGTATTTCGAGGGGGGGTTAATTCAAGGGGGGGGGGTAATTTGAGGTAATACGGTAAATGTAAAAGCACGCGTTTTTCCCATGCTCAACAAGCAAGAGCACTTTCAAAAAAAAAATTTACGCTTACGCTTTTTTTTACGCTTTCCTAGGTATTTTAAAAATACCTTACGCTTTTAGTATCCATACTCAAAATCTGGAAAGTGTATTTACGCTTACACTTACGCTTTCCAAAAATACGGGTATTTTAACAACTCTGGTGTAAACTGATGACATTTTCAGTGCACGTAGGTGTGGTCAGATCTACCAGGACACCAGGAGTGTGTGTCAGTTCAGGTGGCCTTTGGCTACTTGCTAGCACTCACAAAGGCGTGGAAATTCTCATTACTGTTAACATTTTTCACTACTTTCTAGTGAAAAATGGGTCGAATTGTGACCATTTCAGACAAATATGACATTTGGACATGTTTAATGAGTCATAAACAGTCATTTATTACCAAAAGTTAACTTGTCAACACATTTGACAGCTTACCCAAACTTTATTTGCTGATCAAAAATCAATAGTTTGAATATCCATGGGAGTCCCCTAGATAGGAGTGAAATTTTCTCTAGTGAAGGGCCCAGCCACAGGCAAGCTGCCTGCTGCTTCAATGTACCTGTATTTGGCAGATTTTTAGTTCTATTTTTATTTTTAGTTTTAGATTTTAGTTCTATTTCAAGAATATTGATGAATAAACCATATCTTTGATTAAATACCCTGGTAAATTATTTTTTCATCCAAATTTTTGATGGGGTCTATGGTATTTAATGGAATATTCCCACTGTGATTCCAGTTATCAAAGGGGGGGGGGGGTTATTTAAGGGAGAATTATTTTTCCTCATTTAGCTGGTAGAGGGAACTGTTCAAGGGAAAGTAACTTGAATATATAAGTATCTACCGCAAATTCTCGAATAAGACCCCCCTTGAATAACTCCCCCCTGTTTACGAGGTAAGAAAAAATTACTTCCCCCTCGAATAACTCACCCCTCTTGAATAACTCCCCCTCTTGGTGAAAAGGATACAATACAAAACAATATTAGCCTACCACAGTGACAGCAGATAATTACATGATGTGTATGCAGTGTATACACATCTTTTCAGCGTTGGACAGTTAAATACCTGAATTACATGAGTTGACAGACTACATCCATACAATGAAGTAAGTCTAGTAAGTTCTGAGGAAAAAATAAGCCCCCCCCCCCCTTCAAAATAACTCCACCTTCCTTGAACAACTCCCTCCTCGCAAACATCTGACGAAAAAATAACTCCCATGGGCAGGGTTGGCAAAATCTCAGAAAAAAATAAAAATAAAATGGAAAATTTAAGAATAAAATAATCTAAAATAAAATGGAAAATTTCAAAAAAAAAAAAAAATAGTATAAAAATTTGAATTTTTGTAAACTTTTTGTAAAATTGTATACAAATTCATATTTTTGTAAAAATTGTATTAAAATTCATATTTTTTGTAAAATTTTTATCTTGTTGTTTATTGTTCAACATGTTCATTCGCAGAGCTGGCGCAGTCCCAGACCCTGTAAAGTATCAAAATGTCATATGAAATGAAATACAGAGTGTCAATTGTCATGACAAGTGGTAAGTAAAGTGTCAATTGTCATGACAAATATAAATGAAAGTGGAAACTGTATAGCAAATTGTATCTGTATCTTATCCTTTGTATCCAAATCTGAAAATATTAACATTTGGAAACAAAAGAATTTGATTTGGATACCTAAACATAAGGTTTGGATACAAAAACATAAGATTCAGATAGACAATTTACACTTTGCATGACATTTGTCATGACAATTATACTTAGCTTGAGATTTGAGATGTCAATTGACTCCTTACTTTACATTTGTCATGACAATTGACACTTTGCATGACATTTTACAAACGCACCCAGCACACTCCAGTAATCCTTCTACTGAAAATGCAAACCAGTATTATCAATAATTGTAACTTTACACTTGCAACCAGCTAACAATACCTACTGCATGCAACTTTTGCAAAGTAATGGAAAACTTTCTCACACATTTTTCATTTTTAGGTCCAATTATCACATTTTTCTGGCCTTGCATGCAAGATTATGATTTTTTGTAAAATTTCTGTAAAATTTTTCTAAAATTTTTGTAAAATGGTTCATTTTATATTTTTATTAACATTTTGGAATAAAATAAAATAAAATGAAATAAGAATAAAATAAAAATAAAATACATGTTTATACAATTTTTATACAATTTGTATACAAATGATTTTTATAAAACCAACCCTGCCCATGGGGTCTTATTCGAGGATTTAGGGTAAATACAAAGTAATTCCTTTTTTTAACCTTTCTCAAGCAGTTGTTTCATTACACACGGCTCAATCTTGAGCATGCGTTCTTGCACAGCGACTTTGAACACAAACGCGTCAGGCGCGGCGCCATTGCCCAATAGCACGGATTTCATAATTCACAAGGCACCTTTCTAATTGTTAGGGTTCACTGCTAGATCAAACTTATAACAAATAGTGCTCAATTTGCGCTGTATACCGTTTTTCCTCGAAATACCCCCCACCCCTCGAAATACACCCCCCCTCGAAATACACCCCCCCCTCGAAACACCATCCCCCAAATGATATACCTAAGTCTTAAGTGTATAATGCATGGCAGTTATTGTAGCATCTTTCTACGTTTCTTATCTTTCTGCGTATGTTACGAACAATATTATTACTGGTAGTTCAAAAAACATTTGGCGAAAAAATAAGCCCACACCTCGAAATCCCCCCCCCCCCCTCGAAGCCCCTCGAAATCCCCTTAAACTTTGCACTCTGAAACAATCACTCCCGGGGGGTATTTCGAGGAAATACGGTATTCTCGCATTGGCCCTGCGCACACTTGTTTTCACACGAAATTTCGAAAACTCGTAAATGAGCTTTGAACGTGTTTGAGTTTTCCACAATGAGTCATTTTTAATCTCCGTCAACTGTAGTTGACGGCCACTTCATTGTAGAAAACTCAAATGCGTCCTAAGCCGATTTGTGAGATTTCAAAATTGTGCGTGAATTTGAGGTATAGTGAAAACTAGTGTGCGCAGGCAGATTGGATCACACGGTCGATAATCCTGCCCACTTTACAAAATGACCACAATGCATCATAACTAAAATAGGTAATCTAACTGATGACTAAAATTTGCCAATGATTTTGCATGATGGGATATAGTTCCCTTCCCTCTTTGTTTGGTCAGGAACATGATATTTTATTTGCGTTATGCAATTTGGCGAAAAAGTTACTGAATATATACATCATCGTGGTTCTTATGAGTTGGGTCGAATCATTCATGTTCACGTTTTTGATGATTGTGAAACGTCGGAAAAATTGTCGCCGAGCGACAACGGAACAATAGAAAAAAGGGTCTCAAGCGCCAATGCACTCAATTGAGGCATTTTGGCCAAAGACAATTTTCTCAATCAGACAGAAATACCCCCCCCCCTCGAAAAGTATACACAGCAACAAATGGGGTGTGGATGCGCAGTGAAGCGTCGTGAAGTGTCTTCACGCCGTTGCCAACACTCCCCGACGCTGTCACATATACATGTATACCGTATTTTCTCGAAATACACCCCCTTTTGGCTCGCATCGGGGCAACTGAAATGGGCAACAACGATTCGCGAGACAAGTGGGTAGTGATGGAAATCCGCCAGGGCGCTGGCGCGTGGCGCTTTCCATCGGTGGCGATTGGTGCTGGCGTTTTATAAAAAGCGACACTGAAAGACGCGCAGAATTCACATTTTTTCAATATACCGTATTTCCTCGAAATACCCTCCTCGAAATAACCCCCCCCCCCCTCAAAATGGCCACTATGAATTAATTAGCCACCCCCTCGAAATACCCTCCCCAGATTGAGTGTACCAAGAACGTACATGACAAAACTGCGGTTTGTGATTCGGGCAATGCAAAACACACGTTAAAAACAATGAATTGTTACGTTAGAATAGTGTTACATACTTATATAGGTCCATAGACTCATATATAGCGGTTATTGTTGCATTTTTCTACGTATGCGTACGTTACTGATGACAATTTAGTACTGGAATTGCAAAAAAAATTCTGGTGAAATAATAAGCCCCCCTCGAAATACCCCCCCTCGTTAAACCCCCTCAAAATTCTCACTCTGAAACAATCACCCTCGGGGGGGGGGGGGGGGGTATTTCGATTAAATGCGGTATACTCCGCGGACTGCAAAGTATGTGCAGGATCCTACCATAAATCAGAGTTGCGAAAGTGTATTTACACTTACCAAAAATACTCGGGTAAATGGGTATTTATATTTACACTTACACTTACACTTTCATAAAATACCCATACACTTTTTTACACTTTCCTAGGTATTTTTAAAATACCTTACACTTTTGGTATCCATACTCAAAATTTGGAAAGTGTATTTACACTTACACTTACACTTTCCAAAAATACCGGTATTTTAACAACTCTGCCATAAATCAATGAAGAAAATGCTGTGATAAATTAATTATTCCACAGTAAAAACGAAATATTATGATGAAAGACTGTATAATTTTCCGCTTATTATTCAGATAGGTTATGGTAGGTTTCTGTACTAAGCGTGAGTTCTGTGGAGTATAGCTACCTATATACCTGCATCTATATCAGACAAGTGACAGTACTTTGTGATGCCCCCAAAAAAATTTTTCAGCTACCTTCCCTCCGGAGGAGCGATTTCCTATGAATCCAACACCCCGGAGGGTCGAAATCTAAAGACCCGTGGTGCAGGGGGGGGGGGGTATTTCGAGAGCGGTTTGTTATTTCGCCAGAAATTTTTTTGAAATCCCAGTACTAAATTGTTGTTTGTAACGTACACAGACGTCGAAAAATGCAACAAAAACCGTCATGTATAGGACTCTAGACTTAAAAACTACGTAGACAGTAAAAATAAACCCTGTTCTAACATAACACAGTGATTGTTTTTATCGTGTGTTCTGCGTTTTTCCCGTTTCCCGTATCGTAAATCCGCAGCTTTTGTCATTTTCGTTCACTATACACTAAATTTGGGGGTATTTCGAGGGGGGGGGGGGGGTTATAAATTCAATGTATCCATTTTGAGGGGGGTATTTCGAGGAAATACGTTACTTATTTACAATCGGCAACACATTTGGGCGTATAATTCTCAAAGTCGACAAGTCCACAAAATGCAATTTTGAATGGCCCCGCACCTGTACGCACAAACGCCTGGTGCGCACAAACGCCTGGCACGCACAAAATGAAAGTCCGGTACGCACAAACGCCTGGTATGCACAAAACTGTAGCTTTGTGCGTGCCGCACAATGTGCGTGCCAGTCGTTTGTGCGCGCCGGTCATATGTGCGGGCGGGGCTTGTAGTGAGACATAAATGAGTGAGACCAACGTGAGACATAAATGAGTGCGAGGGCAGAGTATCATATCCGCCGAGTATAAATAACATTGCCGCCAATCTCACTGAGTTTTTGAGTGCATGTTGGGTGCATTCACGTGTAAGTGCGGTGCACATACACGTGTCGGGGCGTGTAAGACATAATTAACTTAGACAAATTAGTTGACAATCAAAATTTCGTCAACAGCGAAATCTGTTTTCTACATTCAAATCGCGATTATCAAAAGCTCGCGACTCATGATCCAATACCACTCAACGCAGTCAAGACACGCAGGTGTACTCTTGCCCATATATACGTGTACTCTTGTAATCCAGGTGCTCATGTATGGGGGGGTGCTCATGTATGGGGGGGGGCAAACACAAAGTGGGGGGGCGTGTGAAAGTCCCATGGCCGGTACGCACAAATGACCGGCGCGCACAAACGACTGGCACGCACAAATGCCCGGTACGCACAGAGCATCAGATTTGTGCGCGCCGGGCGTTTGTGCGTGGCGGGCTCAATTTTGTGCGTGCCGGGCGTTTGTGCGCGCCGGGCGTTTGTGCGTAGGAGGCCTGGCCCTTTTGAATGAATCGCATTTTAAGTTTCAGACCCAATTTGGTCAGAGCAAAATTGTTTCGGGGAGGGATATGGACTTGTCGACTTCTTGCACGCGAGAACATTTTTGTTCCTGGCGATGACGAAGCTGCCTTATGCGAAAATAATGGACTTTTAGAAATCGGTGTCCGCAGCAGTGGACTTATTACATTTCTTGCGTTTTTCCCCAACAAAAACGAAGACAAAGGGTGGACTTGTCAAGTTTTAGCCCGAAATTAAATGGACTTGTCAACTTCTTGCCTAAATTTTTTGCATTTTTCCCCAAAAAATGTCAAATTTGGCACTTTGCCATATGGGCATGTGAGGTCATAAAATTTATGGAAGACGATGAAAAATGTGTGGAAGTAGATCCAGATGACATATCCAGGCCTAACTCGAAATTTTCATATTTTGGACTTTTCAACTTTTAGAATTGAATACCTCATTTACAAGACCCTAGCAACAGATACATAAAAGATTACCTTATTGGAATAAAAAAGCCACAAACAAATTTGATAATATACCAACCAGGTATTTTGTCACATTCAGGTTTTATCTGTTTTATCACTGCAATAATTATCAGTCACTTTGGAACTTTGTTTACCTTGCCTTCTGTAATTTTTATTGTTCATTTCTTCTGAAACATTATCTTTCAACAATAAAACTTCAAAAGATACAAATAATGCAAAAATTTGGACAGATTGCGTGCAGTTTGCTGTCATTGATAGTTTGCATGTTTACAGGGATCGCTTATTTTGCATTTCCAACAATATACCGTGCAATTGTGATCGAGGTTAGCAAAGTTGCTTAAAGAGTTTTTTATACTTTCTTGTTATGAAAATCTTTATCATTATAAGGTGTAATGCTTTCCGTTTCCTTAATTGTTTTTCTCCCACCAAAGATTAGGTCACCCCCCCCCCCCCCCCGCCGTCTCATAAATTGTATTTTCGAACTTTTCAAGAAAAAAATCGATTTCAAAAAGTGTTAAAATCATTTGGTGAAAAATAAAAAAACTGCGAAAGAATTCGAAAAATTTCAATGTGGTTTTCGAATTTTTGAATTTTTTGTTTCCCATCGTTATCTATGTAACAATTATAGCCTGCGTTAGTCATCCTTGGCACGGTGCCAACGTGAACCACCTGAATATGTTATGTTATACTCCGGTTACTTTACACCTTGCACACGTGGTTCCCGCTGGAAGTGTGCCAACGATGGTTGACGCGTGCGAGTTTCATAAAGAGATGACAAAATTGATTGTTGTGAAAATGTTATTCATTAGCATATTCACACCGATGTATTTTTTCATCTTTTCACGGAAACCGCATGTTTTAATAATCATTGGCACGCTTCCAACATGAGACATAAATCAGCGCGAGGGCAGAGTGTCATGTTCACTGAGTATATCTGTTATGAACACAAACTATCGCAGAAAGTATCAATTGGACTTGATTACGATACTGGAAAATTGAACTGGGCCGCATCAATATGGCAGAAACCAACTTACACTGAATACATGAAATTTTACATGTTTCACTGGACTAATCCATGGGCAGTTATTTTGAATTATCCCAAAACTGGTGGGAGAAATGTTAGAGATGGATATGAAAAGTCTGCTGTGTCGCAAGTGGGGCCATACGTGTACAGGTAAATATGACAGGTGTAGAGATAATGTTGAAAATTCTGACAATAAAATCGCCGCCCCTTTGGATAGTACCCTCTCAAAAATGTCTGGCGAAACAATTACCCCCCAAGGGGATACAAAAATTGAGGATTTGTGGTAGATGGAAATTAGTATTAGTCAATACAAGAATTTTTGCAAAATTTTTACAAATTTTTCACAGGCAATATGACATAAAGCATAATATTACATTTAGTGAACATTATTCCACTGTCAGCTATCAGAATTACAGACAATGGGTGTTTGATGAAGAGAAATCGTGTGATAAATGTAAACCTGGTGATGTGCTTGTTGGACCAAATCCTGTTTTTCTGGTGAGGCTGTTTTATTGTTTCGACTATGTATTTTAGTTTAATTTTTGTAAAATTTCACTTTTTTAGGGCGCGGCACCACTTCTTGCAGCTATGTTCACATTTGACAAGAATATTTCATTCCACCCATATGGCAGAAATTTGACCCTACATGTGAAAGTAAATTTCATGGATATTGCTTTTTCATTATTTGGTGAATATCCTTTCAGGTATGGTCCATTTGATAAATGACAACCTTTCAGAATGAAAATATATTATCTCTTATCATTTGAAAAAATGCAGACAAATGGAGGTTGGCAAGATACTGTTCACAGGTTATGATGACCCACTTTTATCTTTGTACAATGTTCCTATTGTCAAGAAACTTGTTGGCAAACAATTTCCCAAGTTTTATCCCAAAATGGCATATTTTTATGGTGTTAGTTGTTGATATTTTTTTATTTGTCAATTTTTCAAATTTAGGTTGTCAACTTTTATTTTACACACAGTATAACAATAGCGACGATGGTTCTTACGAAATAGCAACGGGTCAAAATGATTCAAGTTTACTGGGTGAGATTGTAAAATGGCGAGATTTTGGCACACTGCCAGAAAATTGGTGGGTCGATGAAAAAGCCAGGATGTTGAATGGTTCTGGTTGGTGCGTGAAATTTTCAATATACTTGTGTGTGCTTGTTTTGTATCATTGCAGCACTGAAAACGTTTCCTGAAAACTCTTAAACGTTAGCAGCATTTACACGGCCTCCCTGAAAATGAAGTGAAAAGAAAATGGAGTGAAAAAGTTCCATAAATTTTTAAGTGAGTCAGTGTAGGAATCGGTGTCGCCACATCTGTGTAAACGCTGCTTTAGGTGTTTACTCGGGCCTGTACCTGGTGGCAGTCCCAAGCCCTGTAAAGTGTAAAGTAAAGTGTCAAATGTAAAGTCAAATGCAAAGTAAAGTGTCAAATGTAAAGTCAAATGCAAAGTAAACTGTCAATTGTCATGCAAAGTTCAGTTATAAAATCTTTTCTTTTTTGTTTTGATTGACACTTTACTTTGCATTTGACTTTACATTTGACACTTTGCTTTACACTTTACAGGGCTTGGGACTGCCCCCTGTAGTCAATCCATCACAAAAAAAGATATTTTCACTTTTGCTTTACTTTTCCTCGGGGGTTTAGTAAACGGGTTGGGAGTGGGGGTGGGGGAGGGGGGGGCGTTACCCCCATATGCTCCAGCTATCTAGCCTGGATGCTGCTCAGCTGCTATCTATCCTGTGCCAAATTCGTTGGCTTCTATCCGCTGAACCCCCCCCCCCTCTTGAACCCACATACTTTGAAACAGTTTGGTACTTTTTACAACACTGGTGTATTTATAAAAAGTGTACAAAAACATTTTTCAGATGTTGGACAAATGCAGCAGCCATTCATTTCAAAGACATATCATCCATATGTTTTTCTGTCATATTGGTGCAGGTAACATAAATAATATTTTCACATCCACCATTTTTAGGTGTAAAAATTATGATTTTTTTTCAGATCAATTTCCCTGAATTTTGAACAGGAGACTAGTATAAATGGCATACCAGCGTACAGATACAGTGTTTCTGAGCAAGTTTACAATACTTCATATGATGGTAATACTGGATTCATTAGAGGAAAAGTGGGAAACACAACCTTTGGCAAATTGCCAGATGGATTGACAGCAATTCCATGCATGCCCGGTTTGAATTATAATTTTTATGTATACTAGCAGAATCCTGTCTGGCCCTTTGGGCCAGATTCACAGTATTCTACATTTTCATGCATATAAATACTACAGAGATTGTTATGGACATCAATTTTCAATCCCCCAAAAATAATTGTAGAAATTAGTATAGCCTTGCCAATTATTTTGTTTTTATGAACATTAAAATTTTGCTCAGGCAAACTTTAGATTTGGTACCTGGGCACTTTGATAAAAGTGACTATTGAAATGCATTTCATTGCACACCACATGCAGCTTTCCACTTTTATGCTTGTGATGATCACCATTTTCCAAAACTGACCCATTACACAAACCAAATCAGTTCCCAGTTGCAGCTCAAGATCATGCAATATTGAAATGCATTCTCACAAAGTTCCTTGGTCAAATACTCAATTATTAGGTTCAGTTGAATGAGTGCAGTTTGTCCGCGAAATGACTTTTTTACATAAAAGGACCTTCATTGAGTACTGAAATTTTAAAATTTGATTTGTCATATACTGTTCAGATGGGATTTAATTGACCTTATGTTTTATCCAAACTCAGGCAAAAGAGAAGACATGTTCATCAATGCAGCATTTTCCGCACCACATTATGCAACAGCTGACAATTCTGTGAAACATTCCACTCTTGGCATGGATGCAAATAATCCAGAATTTAGAAAAATTGGATTTTGGGATGTGCAGGATGTTAGTGATAATTATTTTCTGAAACAATAAATGCAAAACAACAAAAAATTTGAAACGTTTCAGACAGTCGGCTATCCTGTCCAAGTACTTTTGAATCAACAGCTGAGCATTCCTCTTGAGAAGAATACCGATGTCCTGTAAGTATTTATATTTTCTTGAAGGAACCATTTTTAAAATAAACAAACTGAAATTTCCAGAATGCTGAAAAATCTTAATGCAACAATTTATCAGCCTATTGTATGGATCCAGGAGCAAGTTTTAATTGATGAAAAATCAACTTCACTCATGAAAACCAATGTCGTTATAGTCAGTTATGATGTGTGACAATTTTACTTAATGAAGACATTGTGAAAGACACAAATTTCAGCTCCCACTATTGGCTAAATCTCTTCTGATTGTCCTTGGAATTCTGTTTCTGATCATTGCCATTTTGCCGCACATTTTCGGCGCTATAAAAACATCCATGTCAAAACATTGGAATGGAGACAAAACGGTGAGTCAATGAGTAAACTCTCTCAAAACGAGGACTCAACAGGCAGTAGGCCTCAGGTTTTACTGATATTTGCAACACGCGGACGTAAAGTTCAAGCGGCTTGTAAAGATAAATGAAAAATGTATTTCTCAATTCAGTCGAAATTTTTTTTACTGAAAACGGAAAACGGAAAGGTAAAATTTTTTCACTTTACGGAAAACGGAAAACGGAAAGGTAAAAAAAAAATTTCTGCCAGAAAACGGAAAACGGAAAGGTAAAAAAATTTCACTCAGCGGAAAACGGAAAACGGAAAGGTAAAAAAAAATTTTCGGCTGGAAAACGGAAAACGGAAAAATGAAATGCCGGAAAACAGAAAACGGAAAGCAAAATTTTCATGGAAACGGAAAAAAATAAAGTGAAATTAGCACGGTAATAGACAAATTTGCAGAAGGAAAACCTGCATGCAGCTGGTTGTGGTAGCTGTACATTCTGCAACTATGGATCATGCCTGTAACTTCACTTGTAGTTCAAGCTTAACTGAACCAACAAAAAATCATCAAAAAGTAGCCATAGTGGCCATAGGAAAGGAAACACTATGACAATTTCACAGTCTAGAAGCAGTGGGAATCACTGATGACCCCTATGCAATTGATGACAACATTGCAGAGGAGATGATAATAAATAGCATAAAATTCAATGACAACAACAAACAATACTATATTGACTGGCCATATAAAGAGGGTATCAGTGACCTGCCCACGGGAAAAGCAGAAGCCTTGGTGTGGTTTAAATCACTGATAAGAAGATTCAACAAAGATCCAAACTTATTTGAACAATACCGGAAAGTTTTGGACGACCAACTAGAAAAGGGAATAATTGAGATCTGTGATGACAAAACAGACAACAAGGGGATTCATTACCTGCCACACCAGCCAGTAATTACGCCGGGCAAATCGACATCATGCAGAATCGTGTACGATGGGTCGGCAGGTAAGCCCAGTTTCAACGAGTGCCTTTTTAGAGGACCAATTACAACACCATTAGCACTGGGCCTACTCCTGAGGTTCAGGGCAGGCAATCTAGCATTAATTGCAGATATTGAAAAGACATTTTTGCAAATAGGATTGCATGACCAAGCTAGAGACTACACACAATTTTTCTGGCTGAAACTTGCCTCAAAACCAGTAACTGAAAATAACTTAATAGTACTTTGTTTTAAACGCCTACTGTTTGGACTTGTCTGCAGCCCAGCAATTTTGGGAGCTGTCATAAAATACCATTTAAATGTGACAATAAACAACATGAATGAATATGAAGAAAATGAAGGGGAACAAAACCAGTTGGCTATGATAATAAACAACATTTATGTCGATAACTTCATCATGAGTGTCACAAATGAAGTTGAAGCTTTAGAACTATATTACAAGGCCAAAGCTTTATTTAACCAATGTTCTATGAACATGAGGGAATGGCTGTCAAACTCCAGATCAGTCATGAATGAAATAGCAGAAAACGACAGGAGTCCAAAGGTGAATAAAACTGTCGCAGTAATGGGCATGAAATAAAATCACCAAATGGACATGCTGGCAATATCAACACCTAAATTGCAAATTGACAGCATCACAACACCAACCAGACGAAACTTGAATAAATTATTGGTGTCAGCATATGACCCAATTGGGTTCACAGCACCTGTTTCACTGACCCTGAAATCCCAGTTGTCAATGCTGCTCCAAGAGACAATAACAACACAATGGGATGAGCCAATTGAAGATAAATACAGATTGGAAAAACAATGGAAAAATGCCAGAAAACTGAAAATCGAGCCAGAAAATAGAAAAATGGCCTGGTAAAACGGAAACGGAAAGGTAAAAATTTTTCATCTGGAAAGCGGAAAAATGGCCCGGAAAAACGGAAACGGAAAGGTAAAAAATTTTCAGCTGCCGGAAAACGGAAAACGGAAAGGTAAAAATTTTTCGGCTGCCGGAAAACAGAAACCGGAAAGGTAAAAAATTTTCGGCTGCCGGAAAACGGAAAACGGAAAGGTAAAAACTTTTACTGCGGAAAGGCGGAAACGGAAATTTGACACCCTACCTCGAAATACCCCCGTCTGAAATGATGTATCATAAACACCTTCCCGGACAAGTTCACCACCCATTTTTTTATTTCACTTCTAACGCAATATCTCCGTCCATGGGGGTGTTATAAAGCTGAAACTTTGTATATATAAAGTTGTAAGACCCCCTTACTCCCCAACAATGGGGGGAGGTGCGGCGACTCACTACAGGGTGGGTCGCCCTATATGCAACAATTTTTTGTGGCGTTTTTGTTGTCCCAAGCATGTTCACCACCCACTTGATTAGCTACACTTTGAAGGCTATATCTCCAGCTGTGAGGGCGGTAGAAAGCTGAAATTTGGCGGATGTCTTGCCAACAACCCCCCTCACGATACACCAGTGGAGCGGCTGCCGACGACCCACTAAAGCATCGGTCACTGCATATAAAGTTGATAATTTTTTTAAGAACAGCCCAAGTGTCCCAAACAAGTTTGCCATTCAACTGCATTACAAAAAAATGTTGTGAGAACATACCTGATGTAAAATTGAATCAGATTTGAACCCTAGTTCTGCTCATAAAAATTTTTTCAGTAGGGCACCCACCCTGTCCCAAAAACAACAGACTGAAAATTTCACTTTAAACCAATTTTTTGTATCACACTTAAAAAGTTGGTTTACAAAGTTCACTAGGGGAGGGTCTAAGGTTCAAAGTTATGTAAACAACATAACCTCTAAAATGCTTCCATAAGGAAATTTATTTGGGGTGAATGAAAAAGTGAAAATTGTGTCAAATTTTGTTCCTGAAATGACATCATTTTGACTTCATAGAATTCACCCCAAGTAAATTTCCTTATGGAGGCATTTTAGAGGTTATGTTGTTTACATAACTTTGAACCTTAGACCATTCTCTAGTGAACTTTGTAAACCAACTTTGTAAGTGTGAAACAAAAAAATGGTTTAAAGTGAAATTTTCATTCTACCGTTTATGGGACAGGGTGAGTGCCCTACTGAAAAAAATTTTTTTGGCTGAAATAGTGTTCCAACCCAATTCAGTTTTATATTAGTTATGTTGTTGCAACATTTTTTCAATGCAGTTGGGTGAGAAACTTGTTTTGGGACACTTGGGCTGTTTTTAGAAAATGGTCAACTTTATATGCAGTGACCCATGCTTTAGTAGGTCATTGGCAGCCGCCCCACTGGTGTATTGTGAGGGGGGTTGTTGGCAAGACATCCCCCAAATTTCAGCTTTATACCGCCATCACAGCTGGAGATATGGCTCTCGTAGTGTAGCCAATCGTGTGGGTGGTGCACTTGTTTGGGACACCAAAAACGCCAAAAAAATTGTTGCATATAGGGCGACCCACCCTGGGTCTAGTGCACCTCCCCCATTGTTGGGGAGTAGAGGGGTCTTACAACTTTAGATATACAAAGTTTCGGCTTTATAACACCCCCATGGACGGATATATTGCATTCGAAGTGAAATAAAAAAATGGGTGGTGAACTTGTCCGGGAAGGTGTTTACATCATGTATGCACTGTACATTATGTATACCTATATTGGTCGCTGTTTGCATCGCTGCTACACATATAAACACTAGTTTGTGTAGCTATGCACGTTAATATCTCCAAATATACCCTCTTGGACACGTTTATTACCAATTTTGGGTACATAAATCCGTACTCTTTACTATGAATTTCGTGAAAATTTCTGACAAAATAATAACCCCCCCTGGGATGGCACAGGTAAAGGGCTTGCCATTGGTGATCACGCGTGATCAGGCTCAAGTGTAATCACAGGGGGCACTTTAGATGTTTGTTTGTGTTTGTTTATCCACGATAAGTTGTCGTTTTTCCATTTAAAGCATTTACCCCGATTTTTCACGTATTTTAAGCAAAATTTGCAGGTACATCAACGGGTCAGAAACGCGAGTGATTTATCGATGAATGGAACGATAACGAGGTTTTAGATATTTCATTGATGCCATCGGGTTGTATTTATTTATTTATCAATAGAGTGAAGCATATAGGCACCATAAACAAGGTAATACACATATAGGCACCATTTACCACCAACAATTGTTTTCATAAAATTCGATAATACTTTTTGAATCTTTCAGGGAATTCAAGGCCCCCAAAACATATTTGCAACTTAAGGCCCCGTTTACACGGTATTTTTGTGACGACTCCGACTGTCAGGTCGCAATGTATAAGTCGCGGAGTCCGACAACACCTGAAAAGTTCAATAAGTCGCATATAAAGTTCCATATTCATGAGAACAGGTGGTCAAATATACATTCCACCTAGGTCCATATGCATGTCAAATTACAGTTAAATCGCGGTTGTCGCTGAATAATTATAGATGTTTGAAAAAAATATGCCATTGTCGCGGCTAGTGGTGGAATGGCGCCATGGCGCTAGCGCCATTTGAGGGCGCCAAGGGGCGCCGCGCCATGGCGCCATTGACGCTTGGCGCCCTTTTCCTGTGGCGCCCCTGGCGCTCACTTTGTGAAAGGCGCCATGGCGCCCTTGGCGCTTGGCGCCCTGTTTCCGTGGCGCACTTGGCGCTTGGCGCCCTGCCCTGACAGGGCGCCAAAATGGCGCCAGCAGGGTTTCAAGATGAAGGCTGCATAAATGCAAAAAAAAATAAAAAGCCCTTCCGTCGATAATCAAAATTTGCGTGAATTAATATGAATATATGCAAAAAAGTAGTTGCTAGTTTCGTTTTTTCACTGATTACATCCCGCAGAACGTGAGTAAGAAGTGAATGTGTGTGCTACTGTGATTGAGATAGGTATATGTTAGCAACGCAGGGTATTGTACGCACTTATTTAGCCTGGCGCCCTTTTTTTCAAATGGCGCCATGGCGCCCTGGGCGCTTGGTGCCCTCTTTCCATGGCGCCCTTGGCGCCTGGCGCCCACTTTCCGAATGGCGCCATGGCACTCTTGACGCTTGGCGCCCTTTTTCTGTGGCGCCCTTGGCGCTTGGCGCCCAGTTTCCGAATGGGCCTTGGGGCCTGGCGCCGTTTTTTCTGGCGCTTTTCCATCACTAGTCGCGGCCTGTCGGGCTCATAACCCTTGAGCGATAAGCGTGATTTATCTGCAATTTGACATAGGTACATTTACATCTACCTATGTGGGATGTATATTTGACCACTTTTTCGCAGGAATATGTAACTTTATATGCAACTTTTTGAGGTGTTGTTTTTTACTTTTGTACTTTTCAGGTGTTGTCGGTGTCGTCACAAAAATACCGTGTAAACGGGGCCTTAACGTGATCAATATAACGACATTTGTCGCTTTATTGTTTTCAGCACATTTTTGCGGGTGATTTGTTGGAGGGGGTCGCATTGTATTTTTCAACTGTTGTTCAACTCAACTGTTCATATAACCCTAGTATGAGCATGGCATTGTAAAGGAATATTGCCCTTGCAATATAGCAATATGTATACCCTTGTGAATTGCCCGCTGGCTCTGGCGAACTGGCCGCCCCTTGACCACCTAATTAGCGCATCCGAAGATTGCCACATCATTTTCTGACATCCGTTTTTTGTTTTTCATTTTTATTTAGGGGCCGCATTATTGGAGGGGGTCGCATTATACTTACACAACGTTCCCAAGGTGGTCGCACTATTGGAGGGGTCGCTTTATTGGAGAGGGGTCGTACTAAAAGAGTATTTATGGTAGGTGCCACTCATAGTTGTAAAAATGTATTTACATTTACTCGATAAATATGGATACTCAAGTACTGCATAAATAAGTTTACGTTTCCTCCCGAAAAAATACCGGTACTCACTTACTTGTGTACTTTCTAAAAGTACGCGAGTACAGAGAACGTATTTCAAACAGGCTTTTACAAGGCATAAATGAAAGAAATAGGGACAAAATATCCTAAATTACATAAAAATAGGCAAAAACACAACTAGCAAACTAGTGAACTAACTAGTGAATTTGATGGTGAAAAAGTTTGAAAATTAGTGATTTTTGGGCATGTTGGAGCGATAATTTGGGGCAAAATATCTCAAAAATACCCACTTTTACGTTTTCCGGAGACGAAAGTAATTTACTCATGAGTAAAAGTAAAAAATAAATACTTTACGTTTTCTGTACTCACCTGTTAGTAAAAAATAAATACTTTATGTTTACATTTACTTTTGAAAAATTTCAGTACTTTTAACAACTCTGGTGCCACTTTTACTGACCCTGAATAAAGCCCTGCCAAATGTAAAATGTCATGCAAAGTATCAAAGTTAAACATCATAAAAATGACAAATTATCAACTGCTACAACCTTTTGGGGCTGTAGGATGCATATGTAACCAGGCAACTTCTATGTACACAGGCTTTCCTTTTAGTAATTACTTTATATGCACCAGGCAACTCGCTATAACACTACCTACTCGTGTGTAGCACAAGTTTAATTCATTTTGTTTGTTTTCAGCCTACAGGTATTCAAATCTGTATTCTCCGCTATATGAAACCACCACGGTCAGCACAAAAGTGTTGAAGCCACACAATAACCTGGGACTTAAAGATACCTGTGTTTTTTGGATATATAAAATAATTATGAACTTCATTTTACAAAATATGGTCACCATCTCAGAATCCAGCTGAATTATAAATAATCAAATACAACCAATCAAATATCCAGCCATTTGCTCAGCTCGCAATCATGGCAAGGTTGCAATACATCCATGATCAAACACCACTTTCTATTACATTTGGCATATTAGCATTGCTAGCAGTAGTTGTATTCGGAGACCTGGAGAGTGCGTGCAATGGCCTCAGTGAGCACCACCTCTATGAGTACCAGGTACCAGTTCCGCAAGTGGAGAAGTGACAAGTGAAAGGGCAAAAGTGAAGTGAAATGGCAAAAGTAAAGTGAATTGAGAAGTAAAATGTCAAAAGCGAAGAAAATTACTTTTTATTATTATTCGCTTTTGCCAATTTACTTGCCATTTCATTTTGCTTTTGCCATTTCACTTCGCCTTTGCCATTTTACTTGTCACTCCTCCACTTGTGGAATTGGCACCAGAGCTGCATTGTGTACCATAGCGCAACCACCAAGAGCTGGTGGGACGCTGCAGATTCTTGCAATGATATACCACCGGGTGAGTTGACATGCAGAGTGCTGCAGAAATCTCAACTGTAAAATCTTTGTTTTTGTAGTGCGAGTTCAAATGAGTGTAAGGTGCATCATGGGGTCAATTGGCTCAACACATTTATTAGACAGTGCACTATGACCAGCATAATCAACATTTTACCAGATATTAGACATTCATGGTATGGAAAGCCATTCATATTTACATAAAATATGCATCTAGCATTTTCAATAGTGAATTGTAAATCCTTTTACATAGGGCTTCTACTGGAAATAACTATGCCAATATTTATTGACAACAGTCTCAAGATGTTCTTTAAATTTTTCTAGTTGGTGGTTATTTTTGAGATGTGTGTACCGTATTTTCTCAAATACCGTATTACCTCGAAATACCCCCATGGTTTTTTATATATTTCGCCAGCAAATTTTGAGGGAGGGGGGGGGTTATTTCGAGGGGGGGGGGGTTTCGAGGGGGGGGGGTCTATTATTTCGCCAGAAATTTTATGAAATTTGCCATACTCAGACATAGAAAAATACAACATTGTCAGAGACGTATGAGTGTTTATAAGCATATACAAGTGTATTATACACATAAACCTTTCACTAACGTCACTCTACAGTTCACTCATTGTGGTATTTGTTGTGTACATGCTGATTACACTGTATTTGGGGGGGTATTTCGGGGGGGGGGGTTATTATTTTCCCAGCCCATTATCAGGGAGGGTTAATTCGACGGGGGGGGGGGGGTTAATTCAAGGGGGGGGGTTAATTCGAGGTAATATGGTAGTTCCCTGGGGAATTATTTTTTCCTCAGACTTTTTGAGGCAGGAACTATTCAAGAGGGGAACTATACAAGGGGGGAACTATTTAAGGGGGAACTATTCAAGGGGGAATCAACCACAGTTCTTTCAACCAATTTAAAGTTGGTGGAGCTGGTTGGTGGTTGCTGGTTCATTGGCTTGGGTGTTGTCTGCTGGCCTGGTGGGGCTCAGCTATCACATATTTAAACAACGAATTGGGAAGAGGGATCAGACATGTATCACCAGATGTACTTTCTGTTAATTCAATACTGTATGCCTAGGATCACTTTTATCACTGGAAGTCACTGCTAACTCCTCGGGGGGTGCAGGAAGTATTTGGCCTCAAATACCTAAACTTAATAAAATCACTGTATCACCTGTTTTGATCCTAAAATTCCTGGACTGGTCTCCTGTTGATCCTCTCCTTAGTACCTGTACCTAAATTTCCATGGTGGTTTCAGTTTTGGTGGAATTTTGCAAGACAGGGTATTACCTGTGTCACTGTCACGCTCCACACTTTTGCATCCATCACTTTTGTGCATTGGGCTGGATGCATGGCACAGCTCATGCAGTGCATCAACTAGGCTGGCATTTTCTGCATTTGTGCAGTGGCCACTATTGGACATTTTGGCCCATTCACTTTTGTCCAATTTTTACACTTGACCTTTGAGCACTTTAGTTGGTTGCTCATTCTTGTGCAGTGGCATTAGCTGGCTCTGTTTGTCAGGAATTTTGACCCGTGCTGACTGGTCATACCTCTTTGATTGGCAGTGCTTGCTCAACTGCCTCTGAATGTCATTAGTGACAGGCACATTTCTGGTCTCTGGCAGCAAGTTACTGCCATCAGCAGCTCTCATGTGAATGCCCAATTTTGGCATCACATCTCGTCCCAACAGGACGTCACAGTCAATTTCATTTGAAATCTGACATGTGTGCACGGCTGTGCCACCTGCATAGTCAATCTTGATGTCTATGCATCCCCTTGTGTCAATTGGCATTTGGTTCACAGCAAGCAGTTCCTGCCAGGCCTTGCCATCAAGCCCAACTTTTTGATCACATTTCCAGTCACAATGGTCACATCAGCTCCACTGTCTGGGCGACAAGTGTCAAATTGTGTGCCATTCAAATAGGCACATGGCTGATTGACTTTTGAGCCAGTTTTTGGCTTCATTTGCACTTTTTGTGGCTGTGCCACATGCTGTACTCTATTCACAGCACTTGGAGATCCACCCTCCTGGTTGCAATCAATTTTGTGCACTTTGGACTTTGTCCATTCTGTTATCACAGGTTGCTCATTCACATTGTCCCTTTTGGACATCCAGCAATCCTGTGTGTCATGTGTGACAGACTTGTGAAATTTGCACCATTTTTTCTGGTACATTTGGCTGTTTTCAGCACCTGCAGCATGTTGCTGCACTTGAGGCGGGAAGTGATTTGCATTCCACTGCCTGGGCCTGTTGAAGCCATTTGCTCCAGGCTTGCCATTGTGCCTTGCCAGCTTTTCATTTGCAATTCGCTTAGCCTGGCTGGCAGCAATGTCACATTCTTCAGTTGAATGTGTGTGTGTGCCATGCATGACACAAAATTTCTGTGCATTTGGTGCATGCACTTTCACTCGCTTCTCAGCGAATTCCAGCCTTTCAGCATTTTCAACCAGCTCCTTGAATGTCATGAGCTCATAAGTTGGCAATGCATACAGTGCATTTTGCAGTGTCTGATTCTGCAAGCCAGACATAAAATAGTGCTTCAATTGCACTTTGAGAGCTGCCGGCACTATGTTTGGCATGGCTTTTCGCACCAAGCTCTCAATCAACAAGCCTAAATCCTTGACTTGTTCCTTAGCTGATTGTTTTGTGGTGATCAGCTTGTTCATTGTGTTTTGAGCAGGGTTGGTTTTATAAAAATTCATTTTAGTAAAATTGTATAAAAATTGTATAAAAATTGTATTTTATTTTTATTTTATTCTTGTTTCATTTTATTTTATTTTATTTTATTCCCAAAAGTCATTAATAAAATAAAATGACACATTTTACAAAAATTTTACAAAAATTGTACAAAAATTTTACAAAAAATCAGAATCATGCATGCAAGGCCAGAAAAATGTTATAATTAAACATATACATAAAAAACCTGTGACAAATTTTTCCCTTACTTTTCAAAAGTTGCATGCAGTATGTATTGTTAGCTAGCTGCAAGTGTAAAGTTACAATTATTGATAAGAATGGTTTGCATTTTCAGTAGAAGGACTAGTGGAGTGTGCTGGGCACATTCGTAAAATGTAATGCAATTTGTCAATTGTCATGACAAATGTAAAGTTAAGTGTCAATTGTCATGCAAAATGTCATGCAAAGTGTAAATTGTGTATCCAAATCTTATGTTTTTGTATCCATAGTATGTTTTGTATCCAAATCTTATGTTTTTGTATCCAAATGTTCACATAAGATTTGGATTCAACAACAACATAATTTGGATACAAAACATAAGATTTAGATATAAAAACTTAAGATTTGGACACAATTTGCTTGACAATTGATACTTTAATTTTTACATGTCATGACAATTTACACTTTACTTCACATTTGTCATGACAATTGACACTTTGCATGACATTTTACATGACATTTGACACTTTACACTTGGGACTGCTTCCAGATCCATGAATAAACAGGTAGAAACTCAAGTAACGAGATAAAATTGTACAAAAAATATGAATTTTTATACAATTTTACAAAAATACGAATTTTTATACAATTTTACAAAAATTTTACAAAAATTCGAATTTTTATACAATTTTTATTTTTATTCTTTAATTTTCCATTTTATTTTATTTTATTTTATTCTTGAATATTCCATTTTATTTTTATTTTATTTTTATTTTTTTCTGAGATTTTGCCAACCCTGGTTTTGAGCAGAAAAATGGCCACCATATTGTGACTCCAAAAATGCACAGACCTGTTCAAAGGTCATTCTGTCCTCATGTGACAGGTGCTCAAATTGGCGCAGAGCTCTGCCACTCAGGCATTTGCGCACATGGATCACTGCAAACTCATCTGGCACTTCAGTGAGCTTGATCTGGGCCTTCAAATTGCCCATCCACAATTTGAATTTCAGTGGATCTTCACCGTCAAAGGTGGAAAATTTGTCATTTAGCAGTGGTGTCCACAAATGCCGCTGCTCTGATGTGTACCTTACATCAGTGGTCAAATCATGCACAGCACTTGGTGCAGTTCCAGTGTGCCTGATGGACATTTTTTCTGTCAGCAATGTCATCATTTTTTTCATGGCATCTGATTGCTTATCTGCCATGCGCTCTTGTTGATGCATCATGCTGTCCATGGCATTTGTTTGCTTATCTGCCATGTGCTCTTGCTGTTGCATCATGTTTTGCATGAATGTGCACATGTGCTTGACCATATCTACCTGGTCATTGTTTGCAGTAGCACTTGCTGCTGGTGCTCTGGCATTGTGCCTTGTAGCACTGCTTTCTGTTGCACTGTTTTCAGTGGCACCATTGTTCATGGTATTTTCACTCTGTGAGCGAGTGTTAAATGCAGGGGCATCATTGGCACCCTGTTCATTGGCCATCTTTATTGATGCCTGCTCATTCAGAGCTTATCAGTCAATACTGATTTTCTGCTGAAAAGCAGTCAAGCACCACTTTGTAGTGGGCAACCTTTATGAGGTAATAGGTCCTTTTGTTGAATTTCACTGCCAGGTGGCAGGTTTGAGCGTGTGCCTTTCGCTTTGTGCACTTTGTGCGTCGCTAGGGCAGACCTCAAAACAGAGCAAAGGTGTGAGTCTGGACCTTGGAGTCCACCTTGCTATTGATGCAGGCTCAATGGCCTTTGACTGTGTCAATTTGTGACAAGGCGAGTATCACATGCAGTGCCCTAGAGAACTGCAATTAGACAGTCAGCCAAGCTTTGGAGGAGTCTTGCATCTAGAGTCACTCCAAGCTATACTAGGTGCACAACTAACAGGTACACACTAATATAAACAGTCTGTCCTAACAGGCTGTCAATGCCTGCTGGATACTGGTCCAGTGGTTGAAGTCAACTGGTTTAAATGCCTGCTGCTCACTGGCCAGGAGGTTACACTGCTCGGCGTGGTCGCGGCACCAGTTGGTGGAGCTGGTTGGTGGTTGCTGGTTCATTGGCTCGGGTGTTGTCTGCTGGCCTGGTGGGGCTCAGCTATCACATATTTAAACAACGAATTGGGAAGAGGGATCAGACATGTATCACCAGATGTACTTTTTGTTAATTCAATGCTGTATGCCTAGGATCACTTTTATCACTGGAAGTCACTGCTAACTTTAATTTATCATGTGCCTAAAATTCATGTTCATCAGCATATTGAAAGCACGTGTATGTGTGTATACACAACATACACGTGTTCCAATGGGTATACCTGGTGCCGGTTCCGCAAGTGGAAAAGTTAAGAGTAAAGAGTTAAGAGTTGAGTAAAATGATATATGATAAGTTCAGAGTGAAGTTAAGAGTTAAGAGTTGAGTAAAATCATTTGTCATTTTACTCAATTCTTAACTTTTAGCTCTTAACTTTTCCACTTGCGGAACTGGCCCCTGCCCTTTCCCATCGGTAGTACACTTTCCATGTATTTTTGCAAACCGGATGCATTTGCAGCCCAGACGCAGCTGCTCTTCTGCTTATGCTTGCTTCATCAATCGCTTAAGTATGTGAACTATTTTTGAGCGTCAGTGGGGGGAACTATTCAAAGGGGGAATTGTTTTTTCCTCACTCGTCTAACAGGGGTATTCAATGGTGGGGAACTATTCGAGAAAATATGGTATATTACAATGACTATCCGTACACAGCTATATCTTCACAAGGGTGAATAGTATGCTAAGCATACCTAGATCACATGCAACACTAAAAATTGCTGAAAAAATCATTGTAATCAGTTTGCATTTTTGTAATTCTACAAGAATTTAATGTTTGAGTTATGATTGGCATGCTGCCAACAGTAGACACAAACTGCACATTAAGTATCAAGTCTTGAGAGCATACCTATGTATTTTCAATTCAATTCATACTTGTCTAAAAATAACAGGTTCAGACTCAGCACAAGGCCACCTGCTTCACCCAGTAGAAGAATTCATTGTTGCACACCTGTGTACTATAGCTCCATGTGAGTTTTCACTACGTGTCGAAAAAAACTTTATTTACAAGGAAAATGGAAAGGCAAAAATTTTTATCTGGCAAACATTTTCTGCCAGAAAACAGAAAACGGAAAGGTAAAAGTTTTTTAAGCTGCTGGAAAATGAAAAGCGAAAAGCTTAAAAATTTCCAGAGAAAGGCGAAAACTGAAAACGGAAGACAATGTCAAGACCAGGGTTGGTTTTATAAAAATTCATTTTAGTAAAATTGTATAAAAATTGTATAAAAATTGTATTTTATTTTTATTTTATTCTTGTTTCATTTTATTTTATTTTATTCCCAAAAGTCATTAATAAAATAAAATGACACATTTTACAAAAATTTTACAAAAATTGTACAAAAATTTTACAAAAAATCAGAATCATGCATGCAAGGCCAGAAAAATGTTATAATTAAACATATACATAAAAAACCTGTGACAAATTTTTCCCTTACTTTTCAAAAGTTGCATGCAGTATGTATTGTTAGCTAGCTGCAAGTGTAAAGTTACAATTATTGATAAGAATGGTTTGCATTTTCAGTAGAAGGACTAGTGGAGTGTGCTGGGCACATTCGTAAAATGTAATGCAATTTGTCAATTGTCATGACAAATGTAAAGTTAAGTGTCAATTGTCATGCAAAATGTCATGCAAAGTGTAAATTGTGTATCCAAATCTTATGTTTTTGTATCCATAGTATGTTTTGTATCCAAATCTTATGTTTTTGTATCCAAATGTTCACATAAGATTTGGATTCAACAACAACATAATTTGGATACAAAACATAAGATTTAGATATAAAAACTTAAGATTTGGACACAATTTGCTTGACAATTGATACTTTAATTTTTACATGTCACGACAATTTACACTTTACTTCACATTTGTCATGACAATTGACACTTTGCATGACATTTTACATGACATTTGACACTTTACACTTGGGACTGCTTCCAGATCCATGAATAAACAGGTAGAAACTCAAGTAACGAGATAAAATTGTACAAAAAATATGAATTTTTATACAATTTTACAAAAATACAAATTTTTATACAATTTTACAAAAATTTTACAAAAATTCGAATTTTTATACAATTTTTATTTTTATTCTTTAATTTTCCATTTTATTTTATTTTATTTTATTCTTGAATATTCCATTTTATTTTTATTTTATTTTTATTTTTTTCTGAGATTTTGCCAACCCTGGTCAAGACAGAATAAACCACATGTCATTTTTCACCTGAACATTATCACTCGACATTGATGACTAGACATAAACCACTTGACATTTATCAACTGTTAGTTGTCAATTAACATTTGTGACTTTATATATCCACTTGTCATTCATCACTTACCATTAACCACTTCGCATTGATGATTTAGCATTAACCACTTGATGATTATCACATGAACATTATCACCTGACATACAACTTGACATTCAACCTGATTTTTCACTTGACAACCTGAAGATTATCACTTGACATTGGTGACTTGAAATAAACTACTTGACATTTATCACTTACCATTAACCACTTGACACTGATGATTTGGTATTAAGATTTGGTATACTTGACAATTATCACATGAACATCATCACTTGACATACAACTTGACATTTGACTTGATATTCCACTTGACATTTTACTTGACATTAACCACTAAAGCTTTATGACCTGAACATAATCACTGACTCCAAGGTCACATGCTCAGTATCACATCAAGCAGTACTTTAGGCATGTGTGCGCATTTTACACAAAACAAGCAAACTTGAATAACTTTTGTAAATGTCAACCAAAATCGCCAAAAATTGGCTCATTTAAAAGCTCTAGTCATGGCGCACATCAACAAAGTTTTTTTATTGCCACATTTGTATTCAAATTTTAAATTTATTGAGGTATGTAAATTTCAAACAGATACCGGCCCAAAGTGGGCGGAGCCTGTGAAAAAAATTCCCGAAAATAAGAAATGGCATCATATGCTCTTTCATATGAGCCATCAACCATGAAAATCGGTCGTGTTTCAAGGATGTTATTGCAGTTTGAAGATTGTCGGGAGAACAAGAAGAAGAACAACAACAACACTACTTGAAAAATCAAATCCGTAATAACTTCCTCCAAACTCAACCATTGGATCTGAAAATTTGCATGGTGGTACTTATCGACACGGGCTTTTAATGCTGCAGTCGGTTCTGCACTAGCGCATTGCGTTCCGAAGTTATTGCGATTTTAAATTTGCGATTTCCGCATTTTGGTGTGTCTGACCATATTATGGGTGGGTCGCTTGCGCCCTCCCTCGGCAGCGAGGGATGGCGCTGGCGCGCCCACCCGATTTCAGAATAAAATAAAATGAAACATGAATAAGATAAAAATAAAATACAATTTTCATTAAAATAAAATACGTACAGTTGTAGTAAAAAGAACTTTACTAAAACCAACACTGGCGATGGCTAAATCTATAATTAAAAAGAAATTGATTTCAAACCCAATGGAAGCTTATACCTCAAAAATTTCAGGTCCTCATTTTAATGTGGGGCTGTACAATGTGGAGAGAGATCGTGATACCCGCGGATGGTGAGTATGGGTGGCAAAAATGTCTAACGTCGGTGGAAATGGGGCGAAAATGGCACCCCACACACTAGTTGACAAAGTGACAAGAGCGTTTGTATGTAAACTGTATACTGTAAATTCTCTAATTGGGCGCCAGGCGTACTATTGTTTTAAGCACATTTTTAAGGGGCGCACTATTGGAGATTGCGTATTATTGGAGAGTGGTGCATTTTATTTTTCGTCAAATCATAAACTTCAATGTTATCATAACTCAAATGTGAGCATCACATTTTCAAGCGATAAATCTCTAAGCTATCTGATGTAGCGATTACAGCTCGGGCGTAAAATTCCAGCGTAAAATTCTATCGCAAAATTGATTACATGAAAGTGGATGATGATTAGTGATGGAAAAGCGCCATGGCGCTGGCGCCTGGCGCTAGCGCCAAAACAAAAAGCGCCATGGCGCTTTTGGCGCTTGGCGCTTGGCGCTAAAACGCTCTGGCGCCATTGGCGCTTGGCGCTGTCATCTGAGAAAGCGCCATGGCGCTTTTGGCGCTTGGCGCCATTTTCTGGTGGCGCTATTGGCGCCTGGTGCCGGCATTTTAAATAGCGCCAAAAAAGCGCCAACCATGATTTTAAAATTCTTATGATTCAGTGAAAGTTATTTTTGGTACAACAGCTTTAACACTAGGATCCGATGAGATTCATCTATAGTGACACTTCATTAGCAGTCTCATTCAAATCGGAGCAAACGGAAATAAACTAAACTAACTAAACTACTGCACCAAGTCTGAGTTAGAAAATGAAACAGACTTGATGTGTGCCGCTGCCAATGAAATGCCATCATTTGATGCAGAATGATGCACAAATGAACTCGCCTGTTGGCACATCAGCACAACGATGACAATGGCAAAAAAAGATTCGACAATTCAAAAACATTTTCACATTTTTGAATTTTTTGGGACTTTTTGAATTTTTAGTTTGCCTCTAGAAAAAAAACACTCAAAAATCGATTTATTTTTGAAAAAATTTGAATTTTGAACTTGAATTTGATTAGTCATTTTCAGGGAATTCAGGGCAACAAAACTAGGGTTCAAACGGGACCGCGGTCCCGGTACATGGTTTGGCAAAAAGTCGGGACTGGGGCGGTCCCGGTCCCGGTCCTGACACCCCAGTCCCGGTCCCGGTCCCGGTCCCGACCACCCAGTCCCGGTCCCGGTCCCGGAATTTTATAGCGGTCCCGACAAGGGATGGCAAAAACGTATTTTTCAAAAAATTTTGCCAGAAATGGCACTTTTCTAAAGCGATTTTGTAGGAACATCTAAAAATTTTTTGCGCGCATGCGCGCAAATACCCAGCCAATGATTACTATGTATTTTTCCATAATGTGACAGCGTTAGAAAGGTCCCCAACATGATTCTAGTACGAAATAAAAGGTATATAAAGATACCTATATTGTAGACGTTGGCGCCAATGCCAGCGCCAATACTGGCATGGCGTTGGCACCTACAACTGGCACCGCCCCCCCCCCCCCTCCCAAAAAAATCCTGCGTATAGTCGGCAGACATGATACTATACAATGAGTCGCATGATGTCATATCATGCACGCTGTATCCAACCCGTAGAACTCTGTTTTGGTGACTCGTGCTTACGCATATACGGAGTGAAACTAGGGTTCAAACGATATATTGTATCGAATATCGAATATCGTATATCGACCATTTTTTAATATCGAATATCGAATATCGATATCGAAAATTTTGAAAAAATATCGAATATCGAATATCGATATCGAAAATTTTGAAAAAAAATCAAATATCGATATCGAATATCGACATTTTTTCGATATATCAAACCTGTATTGTGTCCCCAAATGTACTTTTCATTTTCATTTTGAGATGTTTATGGTTGATCTGATGTGCTTTTAGTATTGTATTTAATGAGTAAAAGTACAGTATTTATAATGTCATTGTTGTTGGAGTGCTAAATTTGACGCCAGAAAACGCTGATATACAATTTTTGCAACATGCCCTTAAGCAATTAGGTTATACGGATGAACTGTAATATCTACAAATTGTTATTTGTCTGATACACTTTGATTCATCATGTTTTTCTTCTATTTTCTACCATCGAGTGATGTAAAGCTTGTTAAAATCACTTGTACCATTCACATTTCAGTAAAGAGATGATTAAACATGTGTGCAACCACACGAAAATACAATAAGCCACTTGAAATATGCCTTGCTATACCAAAAGCATATCGCAATATCGAATATCGAAAATATCGAAATATCGAATATCGACCATTTTTCAATATCAAATATCGAATATCGATATCGAGGTTCCATATCGTATCGATATCGAATATCGAGTTTCAGAAAAAAATATCGAATATCGAATATCGATATCGAAAATATGGAAAAAATATCGAATATCGAAAAGTCATATCGTTTGAACCCTAAGTGAAACTATTCAATTGTGCCCGCACAATTCAAACCCCCGTCAAAGTGTAGTTGAGTTTTTTGGCATGATGCCATCCAAGCGTCGTCTGGATCTGAATAAATACAAAGCGGGAACGTTTTCTGAATTCAAAATTTTGAACGCAACAAGTTTTCCTCAAAATGAATCAATAGCGTGTAACTTTTCTAAATATGAATTAGATTAAACGTAGGTAAACGTATAATCAAAAATTTGCAGCACCTATTGGCACAAAAATTGGAGTAAACGAGTGCGTAAAGAACAGCACATTTTTATTTTTCTTCTTACTATCTTTATATTTTCTTTTTTACTAAATCCCTTTCTCGCTCGCTCTACAAGAACAAAATATAACTTTCCAATTTTGTAGAATGATATGTCTGTCGACTATACCTATTGACATATTCACGACCCACTGTGCACCGTTTTTCTACCATATTTAAGATGTATCGCACTTCACTGTTCAGTAAGATGTTGACGCTCAGCGAAGGGAAACATAAGTGGACACAACCTGTATAATATCATGTCTGCCGACTATACATTGCGTTTCATCATATATTCACAACTTCAAGTGAAGATGGCAATGGAATACTGCTTGAATAATGTTATAAGAAAAGGCTCATACATTGAGAGTGGTCCTTCACACAGTGGAGGTGTGTGGAACAACATTGGCTGGATATTACATACCAATAAGGTTCAAACAATACCGCGGTGCCGGTACCTGGTTCGGCAAATCCCAGTCCCAGTCCCGACCCCCCAGTCCCGGTCCCGGTCACGACAATTGAAAAAAGCCAGTCCCTGACCCGGTCCCGGTCCCGACCCCCCAGTCCCGGTCCCGGTCCCGACCCCCCAGTCCCGGTCCCGGTCCCGACATTAGAAAATTTCTGGTACCGGTCCCGGTCCGAAAAACTGGTCCCGTTTGAACCCTAAACAAAACACACTCTTAAGTTCAATGTGCAAAATAAATCGACAATTGATACGCGGCACCTATGAAAAAGCAAAACGTTACGCGGCATTTACACTTTTACGTGTGCCAACACAAATTTTCTGGCTTTCATGTCATGAAAATTTATTATTTGTTGTGTCTGACAATTGAGGCGTCTAATTCTAAAAGTCGACAAGTCCACAAAATGTGATTTCAAGTAAATCGCATTTTAAGTTTCCGAGCCAATTCCAGGCCCGTGGTGCATGTCCAATTTGGCTCTCTCATGCTTTTTGTAGGGGGGCACGCCATGGCGCTAGCGCCAGTGCCACACCATTTTTGATTTAGTATCAACTCTAGTTGATAGAGTCGATACTTTAAGGACTGTGCCGCCGCGGTAGCGGCGCGGGGTAATTAATCAGGGGCACTGCCGACTCAGAATCGGCAGTGCCACGTGGAAATGTCGCCGCTGTGCGCGCGACAACGACCCCTAGCCGCCGCCGCCGCAGCAAAGTCATACAACATCGTGCTGCTGCGACGGCAACCCAATTTTCACCCGCTGACACACTACGCGCGTACGCGCCGCCACCCCGAAACTATAGATCTTTGCTGAGATGGCGCGGCGCGCACGCGGAGTGCGTCGGCAAACCAAGTATTCGGCGTCGTAAATATGAGTGGGGGCATCATGCAACCTACAGCAAACTGCCTTGTAAAACGTATTTTTTGACACTTTTAAGTGGCAGTTTGCATGATGCCACCTAAATTTAATCACTTCTGCCGTATCGCAATTTGTTAACTGCGTAAAATTCCATCCATTTGTGAAGATACCCCCCCAGATAATTGTGCATAAAGGGGCATGTGTGCAGTGGAAACACTAATCAGTCTGGTATTCTATTCTAGAATTTCATCAGGTCACAAAAGTGTACACTACCTATTAGATCATGACCCTATGGAGAATACATGTATTTTTAGATGCCCTGATTCAGGATTCGGACCCCAGTGGTCTTAGTCCAACTGCTACTTTTCTCTACCTATTTATTTAGATTGTTAGTATTTGCACTGCACACACAGGTAATGAGTTAAAAATGTAAATTTCTGATTCTTATTACTGTTCTTACAACTTAGAAATTATTATTGCATGGAAACTTATGTTTTGCAACCCCTGATATTGTTTTGTAATTATTCAACTGGCCACCGAAAATACTGCTGTAAAAGCTCTCTTTAAAAATGAAAAGAAGTCAGTTGAAAAATGGTGGAAAGATTTAATTGGCTTTATTAATACTAGAAAAACGAACTAGAACACTAACTACCTGTCATAAAGAATCCATCCCTACAAAACAAACCCCGGGTAGCGTTGGCAATTCGCCAGTACCCGGGACCCCCTAAACTTTTCATAAAGTTCCATATGTTGACAATAAAGTGTCAAATTTTCAGCCCCTAATCTCAACGTATATGTGAAAAATGGGGTGTCCATAAAATTCCATTCGGTTAGAGCAAAACTGTTTTTGGGAGGGAAATGGACTTGTCGCCCTCTTGAACGCGAGAACAGTTTTGTTCATGGGAAAATATGGGCTGCCTTATGGGAAAATTATGCACTTGTCGCCTTTTAGAAATCGGTGCCCATAGTGGACTTATCACATTTCTTGCGTTTTTTTCCCATCAAAAAAAGAATCGGAGGATGGACTTGTCGTTTTTTAGCCCAAAACTAAGTGGACTTGACGACTTCTTGCCCAAAATTTTTGCATTTTTCCCCAAAAATGTCGAATTTGGCACTTTGCCATATGGGCATGTGAGGTCAAAAAATTTATGGAAAATGATGGAAAATGTGCAGAAGTAGCCCCAGATGACGTTTCCGGGCCTAACTCGAAATTTTCATATTTTGGACTTGTCGACTTTTAACCGGGAATTAGAGCTCAGCATCGATTCGACGTGAAATGATGACGTGAAATGACGTCGTGAAATTAATTACACGAGTGTGGATCATGCTACGGATCTACAATTTTCTAAGGGTAATATATAAATCAATACCTTAATCGTGTCCAATACTGAGTGTTATCAGCCACAACTAGAGCGAATTGAAAAATTCAATTTTTATCATTTCACGTCATCATCATTTCACGTTACAGTGTCAGGGAACAACTTGACATTTCACGTCAGACTGCTGCTTGCAATAGTCTGACGTGAAATGTCAAGTTGTTCCCTGACACTGTGACGTGAAATGATAAAAATTGAATTTTTCAATTCGCTCTAGTTGTGGCTGATAACACTCAGTATTGGACACGATTAAGGTATTGATTCATATATTATCCTTAGAAAATTGTAGACCCGTAGCATGATCCACACTCGTGTAATTAATTTCATGACGTCATTTCACGTCGTCATTTCACGTCGAATCGACGCTGAGCTCTAATTCCGGCTTTAGAATTGGACGCCTCAATTGTTTTTGGAAGGCATTCAGCCCCAGGAAAAATGGCGCCGCATTGTGCCTACGCCCTACACTTCGGTGAAAACTGGAATTTTTCTAATGCAAATTAATCATCACGGTGGGATGATTCAATTTTATTTAAATTTTAATTAATGAAAGTTGAAATTTAAAATTTTGAAAACTAAAACACATATAGCACACAATAGCATACAGTGACCTGAATGTAGCCATGTCGTCATTTCAGTTTTTACCCAAGTCATGGTGAAACATAGTGTGTGTCGGCCATAGGGCCAATGTGCAAACACGCTATGCAGCACACTGGTTATCATCCATGGATGCGCTTTTCTATTTTTTGTTTACACAGCACCCTGCTGGCGCCATTCTGGCGCCCTTTTTGGGCAGGGCGCCACGGAAAGACGGCACCAAGGCAGGGCGCCAGGGCGCCTTTCAGAAAGTGAGCGCCAGGCGCCACAGAAAAGGGTGCCAAGCGCCCCCTCCCGGCTAGTGTCAAAATCTTGACTAATGCATGGCAATGGAAAACGCACAAGGTGCCGGTTCCGCAAGTGGAAATTTTAAGAGTGGAGTAAAATGATAAATGATAAGTTAAGAGTCAAGTTAAAAGTTGAGTAAACTCATTAGTCATTTTACTCAACTGTTAACTTTACTCATAACTTGTCATTTGTCATTTTACTCAACTCTTAAGCTCTTAACTTTTCCACTTACGGAACTGGCCCCTGGGGCCAGATTTAATTCGCCCTACAAATATTTTCAAGTTTTGCACAACACCCTACACACATCTCCCTACACGCCTGACAAAACCGTGTACAAAGCATAGCCAAGTTATGCGCCTAAGGCGCCCTACAAGCAAATACACTACCATGCAGAATAATTGAGACTTTTCACACATAGAGAAACAGTAGGCTGGGGGTCCACTCCAATTTTTTTGCTTCCCAATTTCTTGTCCCTTGCCCAATGTTGATGCCGTTTGGGTATGTTGGGGTTTGATGCTGGGGCTACTACAAAACACTTTTGTTTGCTCAAATAATTCTCCAGGCCTGAGATAAGGGGGGTCTATAAAAAGATGGTCAATAAATATACAAAAAATGGGCAATCTGGATGAGTGTCTTAGAGCTTAAAAACTCAACCATTTCTGGGCTGATTTTGATCATTCAACACTTAAAATGATTGGGAAAACGTGCAGATTCTAATTTTGTGGCTGGTTTAGTGATGTCTAAATTGCTTATGTCGATTTGACCCAGCTTTTGAATGTGAAAAATTATTTTTTGAACATGCTATCATATACTTTAGACAATGGGGATTCATTCAAGACAAAAATGAGTTCAATATCTCTTTCCAATCAAAAGTTATGGTACTTCAAAGTTATCAGTGGTGTCTAAATATTTTATGCTGATTTTACTGGGGTTTTCAGCAATAAAATTTTGTTATTGAACAGTCTATAAAATACTTTAGACAGAGAGAATTAATATGACAACATTTTTTTTCAATATCTCTTCCAAATCAAAAGTTATAGCATTTACAAGCTTCCATCTTCATTCCATACAAAATAATTGCACCTTACTCATTCACAGTTGGGCCAACTTTTCTCCCTAATAGAGCAAAGCCAGAACCTAAAACTTACACACCAAATAGCCCCACTCAGTAGTATGGCTACCCCCATTTCTGAGTTGCTGGCAATGGATGCAAAACTGCAGCAAAAATAAATAAATGCCACAGTTCCATTTATGCATTGCCATATGCTGTTCATGCTTAGAATGTTTTTTGCTGCACACAAAGTTCAGCAATGCAGGCAAGCACTTGCCATAGTAAAAATTTTGTTAAAAAATGAACATAGGAATTGGATATAGACTTTAAAGTGAGATACGCAAACAAACAGAGTTCATATGTTTGTACACTAGGAATATATGCAGATTTGAACTTGAGGGGTGGTCATCCCGGGCATGTGTAGTCAACCCCCCAGGGTACCCGTGTATAGTATCCAAATGTTTTGCATATCGACCATTTCAAAATTCTGGCAACATTAATCACGCAGCGCAAAAAGTCTTAACTATTCTGCATGGTAGTGTATTAAATTTAATTCTCACGTTTTGTCAGGCGCTTGGCTGACAAAATAAAAAAATGAATGAAAATCCACCCTGAACTGACGGATTCCGTTTGGTTCATAGTTGATTTCACTCAATCCGAACTTATAGTCAGTGAGCATATTTTTTTCCATAAATCCATTGTGATCACAAACGCATTACGACATGTTGGCACTGAGCCAAAATAGAGATCTATTTTGGCTCAGTGCCAACATGTCATAATGCGTTTGAGACCGAATCCCGACATTATGTGAACTTCGGACATGTCCAAAATGCCATATGGATATCACGTTTGTATACTGCCATTGACGATGGGGAACCGGCGCTGCAGCCAGTGTGTCGGCGGCCATCAGCGACCATATCCAGTCTCTTTATCACATTCCGCCAACATAATTAGTGACTCGGACAGTAATCTTGTGTCTTACTCTCGTTCGTACAATATGTAATCGTATCCAAATCCAAGATTAGACTATTGAAAAAATGCCAAGTTCACATAATGTCAGCGATCCTTTGAGACACAGTGAATTATTATTGTGAAAAATACATTGTTTGTATTTTGTTATCAATGTAGAATGCACTGCACACACATTTTATACTTGATTAGCACGGCATGCGAAAAGTGGGTGCCAGCGGTGGGACGCGCTCGTTGCCGCTCATCTTTTTTTTCTACAGGGGTGGGCATTTTTAGTTACCGCTGGAAAAACGCTATAGCTTGAGCTACGGTTGAGCTATCACATATAGTGATATTTTAACACAATACAGTAGACTCCATAGGACACCTATTCTGAAGTTTGCAACCAAAACGGCCACATTTTGGGTGGGTTGTGGAACACATAGTTTTTTTGTGTAATTTTGTGTCTTAGCCGCCTTTATCTCGGGACTGGGGGACTGTTCGAGAAAAAAAAGAATTTGGTCGTAGCCCCCACCCCAAACCCCAACATATTTACTCAAAGGGCATCAAAATCGGCCAATGTACGACAGAATGGGACGACGCCAAAGCCAGTGACCCCCCCCCCCCCTCAAATGTTACCCTTGATTTATCCTATCGGTGACGCCAAGTCACAAAATTACACTAAAAACTGTGTGTTCCACAACTCACCCAAAATGTGGCCGTTTGGGTTGCAAACTTCAGAATAGGTGTCCTATGGAGTCTACCTTATTGTGTTTAAATTTCACTGTGATAGCTCAACCGTAGCTCAAGCTATCGTGTTTTTCCAGCGGTAACTGAAAATGCCCACCCCTGTATTTTGGACATTTTGGACATTTTCTTTTTTTATGTTGTAAACATTTCTGTGGATAATGTGCCCGAAATTGGGCAGCCTCCCGACAAATTGATTACGGTTGCCCTACACCCGAGGGCGAACTCCTGACATGCAATTGAATTGCGTTTTGTAGTGTCGGGAGCCAGACGTGTAGGGTAGGGCAACCGTAAACAATCTGTAGGGAGGCTGCCCGATTTCGGGCGCATTACATGCATGTAGTGCACATTACACAAGAATTAAATCTGGCCCTGGCCTTTGGTGCCACGCACCATGGCGCTATTTTCAATGCCATTACCAATAGTGTCAAAAAATGGCACCAAGCGCCAGAAGCAGGGGTATCTTGAATTTTGACCCTCCGAGTGGTTGGATAGATAGCAAATCGCTCCTCCGGAGGGATAGATAGCTGAAAAATTTTCTGGGGGGGGTTGGGGGGGGGTTTGGGGGGGGGTTGTGGTGGTTCGAAATATAGGCTTTTTCGGGGCATAGAAGGAAGAAAAGGGAGTAAAAACGCTAAAAGTAGGTGTAAAATAGCTCAAAATGGGTATACAAGAGCATATAGTACTTAAAATAGCTGAAAATAGGCAGTTAGACGCATGAACCAGTGATTTTGGAGGTGAAAATCTATATATAGGTATGAAAAATAGCGATTTTGAGTGAAAATTGGGGTATAGTTTCTGAAAAATCGCACCAGATAGGTAGATAGCTGGGCGATTTGGGGGGGGGGGGTTTAGGGGGTAGTAGCCCAAAATTTTGCCTCCGGGATAGATAGATAGCTGAGCGGCCCCCGGGATTGATAGATAGCTGGGCGGTTTGGGGGGGGGGTAACCCCCCCCCCCCCCAACCCCCCCCCATTCGAGACCCCTGGCCAGAAGCACCATGGCACTTTTTGCTTTGGCGCTAGCGCTAGGTTCCAGACATGGCGCTTTTCCATCACTTCCTCTTCCGTCACCTGGTGCCGGTTCCGCAAGTGTACAAGTTACTAGTTAAAACATAAAGTTTAGTTAAAATTACAAATGGCGAGTTAAGAGTAAAGTAAAAGTGTAAAAGAAAAGTTAAAATTTAAGAGTTGAGTTAAAAGTTGAGTTAAATGTAAAGAGTTGAGCTAAGGTTAAGAGTAGTGATGTAAAGGCACCGGGGCACCGGTGCCCCGGTGCTGGGCACCGAAGGGCACCAGCACCGGTGCTGGGCACCGAAGGGCACCAGCACCGGTGCTGGTGCGGTGCCATTGCAATCTTCAGGGGTGCCATGCCGGTGCCGGTGCCATTTTTTTCAGAATAGCACCGGTGCCGGTGCGGTGCGGTGCCATTTTTTTGCTGGTGCCAAAGGTGCTAGCACCAGGGCAAAGTAAAAGGCACCGGGAAAGGCACCGGCCAAGGCTTCATGTGCTGTGCAATTTTGTCCATAGTATGTGCTTATTCATATTTCAAAAAACAGCGATATATTTATCCAACCGTTTTTGCTTATTTTGTAAACCTCCCATCAAATAAATATACCTACTGTGAAATCCATTATACCCGATACATGATCTGATGAGCGAATCTAAAAATTTGTTGAATTTTTATCATTTTTATATTTTATATTTATCTTACTTTTTTGTTAAAAATTTGTTTGTCAGTTTATGACAATGATAGTTTCATTCTCTGTACAGCAACGACTCCGATCAGTAGACAATAGTGGCTATGGACATTGTAGTAAATTAAATATTTTATCTTTCATTTGTAATCATTGTAATTGCTTCATAAAAGTGATTGCCACATCATTCTGATCATTTTAAGTGCTCAACCATCAAAATCGGTTGAAAATTCCTGGAAATATGCACTTCCAAAGGTGAAACCACTGAGAAACTGCCCGAGTTTTACTTCAGAAATTCCAGCCCGGTGCGGTGCCTTTCGGTGCTAGCACCGGCAACCCGCCGGTGCCCTTCGGTGCCGGTGCCATTTTTTCCAAAAGGCACCGGTGCCGGTGCGGTGCGGTGCCATTTTCTGGCCGGTGCCCCAGGGTGCCAGGTGCCCTTTTCATGCGTTGGCAAAGGTGCCGGTGCGGTGCGGTGCCATTTTTCCCGGTGCCTTTAACATCACTAGTTAAGAGTTGGTTAAAAGTTGAGTTAAGAGTTGAGAAAAAGGTTAAAAGGTGAGTTAAAAGTTGATTCAAAAGACAATGAGGGAAAATGAAAAATAAAATAAAATGAAAAAAATGAATTTGGATCTTGAGAGCATTGTTTGCAACACCGTTCCGCGACTTTTTTCTTTTTTTTTGTGATAATTTTTTTGGATACGTTATTTTCAAATGTTGTGCTACCAAATTGGCACCATGCCGGCGAATAGCTGTATTGATACCAATTTCACATTTATTATTATTTTTGGTTTTACCATCATTTTCCACTTGTATCTTAAATCTTCACTCAACTTTTAACTCACCTTTTAACCTTTAACTCAACTCTTAACATTTTGTCCATCTAATATCATCTAAAAGTGGAAGCAAGGGAATTTTCCGATGCTCAACACTGAGAGCACTTTCTTATAAAAATTTTCGCTTATCTTTTTTACACTTTCCTAGGTTTTTGAAAAATACCATGCGGTTTTGTGTCCATACTCAAAATTTGGAAAGTGTATTTATGCTTGCGCTTCCCAAAAATACCGGTATTTGAACAACTCAGATAACTTGCAGTTAGTGATGGAATGGCGCCATGGCGCTGGCGCCATTTGAGGGCGCCAAAGGGCGCCGCGCCATGGCGCCATTGGCGCTTGGCGCCCTTTTTCTGTGGCGCCCTTGGCGCCTGGCGCCCACATTCTGAAAGGCGCCATGGCGCCCTTGGCGCTTGGCGCCCTTTTTCCGTGGCGCCCTTGGCGCCTGGCGCCCTGCTTTAGAAGGGCGCCAAAAAGGCGCCAGCCGGGTTTCACGGTGAGTGCTGTGTAAACGAAAAAAAATGAAAAACGCATCCGTGGATGATCTAAATTCGCCAGAAAAATTGACGGAGTGGTGTGAGTGGGTGGAAATCTTTCGTCCAACAGTTCATCAAATCTGTCTGACGGATCAGAAGACAAGAATGATGGACCGTATAACTTGCAAAATCATAAATAAACGGATATAAATCGTTGCAATTAGGAAACATTGTTTGGAAAGGTCTATTTGTAATGAATGGATTGTTGTCAAATGACAATTTCCATTGCGTTTGAATTTGTCATGTGGATTTTATTCAAAAATTTTTGTTGCTAGCCTTGTTTTTGTTCATTACATCCTGGAGAACGCGAGTTAAGAAGTGAATGCGCGTACAATGGTACTGTAGAAACATTTTTAGCACACACATGGTGTTGTAGGCACTTTTTTATCCTGGCGCCCTTGGCGCCTGGCGCCCTATTTTCCAAATGGCGCCATGGCGCCATTGGCGCTTGGCGCCCTCTTTCCGTGGCGCCCCTGGCGCCTGGCGCCCATTATCTGAATGGCGCCATGGCGCCCTTGGCGCCTGGCGCCCTTTTTCTGTGGCGCCCTTGGCGCTTGGCGCCCACTTTCCGAATGGCGCCATGGCGCCCTTGGCGCCTGGCGCCATTTTTTCTGGCGCTTTTCCATCACTACTTGCAGTCTCTTTTTTATATTCACGCCCTTTTTTCTTTTTCTGTTTTTCGTTTTGTGTAAAAATGTAGGAATTTTGTTCACTGCAATTTTGTATTTCGTAGGCGGTATAATCGGTTCGAACATGTGAACGTGTGAACTATCAGAATTTTTTACATTTTCTATAGTACCTGGATATTTCGGCCAGGAAAACGTAATGAAATGTAATGGTATTTTCCAAAAATGTAAACATAAGGGTAGATGCCAAAATACTGGATATTCCAGGTAAACGTAAATACATTTTTACAACACTGAAGGCTGATTTAAATTGAACAGGTATTACATGTGGAATTCAACAACATCTACCAAAGTTGAACAGACCCCTGAATTTTGGGGTTGGACATTGCCAGACCCAAATGAGGGCTCGGAAACGAGGACCATGGTGTTTGAATGGTATAGTGGCAAAATTGTTTGTTGAAACTTTTTTTCTGGTTAAAAAGTTATTGGATAAATACAATGTTTTTACTCGTAAATGAAGTATTCTTTATACCTGAGTATTTTTATTTGGCAAAGAGAATCTATTTATTTGTCCATCATGGAATCTGGTCCATGGCGCTGACTTTTTCAGACATTTGTACAAAATATTTGGCAGTTACTAATCATAACAAAGCTCCTGTAGAAAAGTTGGTCTCGTTAAATTCAAATCATTTCACAGACATGGTTTATTTTCAAACCAGGGTACTTGTTTTTATAAAAATCATTTGTATACAAATTGTATAAAAATGTATTTAATTTTTATTTTATTCTTGTTTCATTTTATTTTATTCCAAAATGTTAATAAAATAATAAAATGGAACCATTTTACAAAAATTTTACAGAAATTTTACAAAAATTCAGAATCTTGCATGCAAAGCCAGAAAAATGTTATAATTATAGACCTAAACATGAAAAACATGTGACAAATTTTGCCATTACTTTGCAGAAGTTGCACGCAGTACATATTGTTAGCTAGTTGCAAGTGTTAAGTTACAATTATTGATATGAATGGTTTGCATTGTAAGTGGAAGTGTTATGCCGCGCTTCCTAGGCATTTATTTTCTATATATTTACATTCATTTTCTTATGGTAGATTTTGAAATGCAACTTGTAAGTGTACGCCAGCGAGTAGATTTCCCCCCCACGCGCCGTCCTATTGTTTCTCTGTGCTTATGTATTCATGTATGCATTATGTACTTGCGTGCCGCGGAACGGTTGCGTCGCGGCGGTTTTCGCCGCGGCTTTTAGGTGTTCGGTTTCCTGTGGCTTAGGTATTCATGTATGTGTTAGGTACTATGCGCCTTGTAGTAGACAGTTTGGCGCCATTGGTTTTGTGACGTTTTTATGTAGGTACCCCCCTGATATCTTATGCATGTCCAGCCGATATTTTGAATCGGCTGGCAGTCAATGTTTTTGTATTTCGACTCGTCAATATTTTCTCTTATAAATCTACCTATTTTTCCCCCAATTTCTACTATATTTATGAACGGATTTCGCTTGAATATAAAGCACCCGTTGGAAATTGGACTTGGAAACTTTATTGGCACTTGCCTACACACCAATAAGAGTGTAATTAGGGCCGCCATTCTTCCTTCAAACAACTATACAAACCCCCACCAAGCAAATTCAACGACCGCAACTATGCGGCCGTGACATGGTGATCGTACTGGGAGCTATTAATTTAGCTCCCATAAATCGACCCCGGGCCTCCTGTTCACCCGGCTGTGCGGAAAAAATTCCGCCACGTTTTCGTGCCGCGGGACTTTAGCGGCACGCGTCGCTCCCGCCCGGCCGGCCGCTTATCAGCCACTGGGGCTGCGCGGCCAGCTTCGATCAGCCACTGGGGCTGATCGAAATCGTTTTTCGTGTCGCTTTGCCACTGGGGCTAGCGACATAGTGGCGACGCTTCGCGCCGGTTTTCGATCCGATCAGCCACTGGGGCTGACCGGAATTCATCAATTTTCGTGTCGCTGTGCCACTGGGGCCAGCGACAGTCCAGCGAGGCGCCGCGCCACGCGTCGACCCGATCAGCCACTGGGGCTGACCGGGAACTTATCGTTTTTCTCTGAGCCACTGGGGCCAGCGAATTTTCAAGGCACATTTGGCCGCGTGCGGCCTGGTTTTCCGCTGGGTCAGCGCGGGGTGCTGCACGCCCACGCACTGGTCGCAGGGCGCCACTGGGGCGCCATTTGTGCACCTAGGCGCTGCAACGTGTGAATTTTTGACGCTAGCCATCTGCTGCCGCGTTTTTTACGTGAATTCCCTGTTGCGCTACGCTATTTGTGCACCGGTTTTGCGCATATTTGGTTGCAGTTGCTTTTGGCCACTACTGCGCCAATCGCTGCATCTGCTTGTATTTACATCGATTCTCGGTCATTTTGGCACCTACCTGCTATTTTGCAACTCCAGTTGTGTTCAGTCACTCCTGCACTATCTTCGCACGTGAATTGTGCCTGTGGATCGGGCGGAACGAGCCTGCGTCAGGCTGGCAAGAATGAGCACGATGCTCAGAAAAATATGTGCATTGAGTGTGGCAAACTCAATCTGAAAGTGGATGAGCACATCTATAGTGCCCCTGAATCTGACACTAAACCTAGTGGTAATCCATCTACTAAATTGACTAAAAATGTGTCTAATCCACCATCTGATTCCGAGCCCGAGCCCGATTTTGAAACGTGGTTCCCTAGCGGCTACGCAGCTCACAAGCAGATGGGTTGTGCCATGAACCCACCAAGCATGCGACACGCCCGCTGTGATCGTCCGCTGGCCAAAGTGGATTTCATGAACTGCACGCTCACAGGCACACTCGATAGTGGCTGTGAGGAGGGGATCATCATCGAGGAGCATCTGCTCAAGGATGTATGGAAACGCGCACAGTGCAATGCCAGCACAGAAAAGGTGAAGTACCGGCCATACCCTGATTCAGGTTTGGGGACTGCTGGCGAGCCAATTCCGGGGCATCACCTGGTACTCTACAAATTGCATTTGCTGCATACCACACCCGGTGGACAACAACAATCGGCAGACATCTGGGCTGTGGTTAAACGGAAACCACACTTCCCACGCACATCGAGCCCACTTTTATTTGGCCACAAGGCACTCTATGGCACACTCAAAATGAATCGCACTGCCATTTCCGAGCTTCAGCAACTTGAGGCCAATTTCGTGCCCAAAGCCATGGGCAAATCGATTCACACCTGCCGGTCCCCAACTAAAGGGGAAATGCTAACACCATCGGTGGTCACTAGGGTGTCAAAAAAATTTTTTTACGGAAAACGGAAAGTTAAAATTTTTTCACTTTACGGAAAACGGAAAACGGAAAGGTAAAAAAAAAATTTCTGCCGGAAAACAGAGAGGTAAAAAAATTTCACTCAGCGGAAAACGGAAAACGGAAAGGTAAAAAAAAATTGTCGGCCGGAAAACGGAAAACGGAAAAATGAAATGCCGGAAAACGGAAAACGGAAAGCAAAATTTTCACGGAAACGGAAAAAAATAATGTGAAATTAGCACGGTAATAGACAAATTTGCAGAAGGAAAACCTGCATGCAGGTTTGCCTGTTTGGCTTTGATTGTGGTAGCTGTACATTCTGCAACTATGGATCATGCCTGTAACTTCACTTGTAGTTCAAGCTTAAATGAACCAACAAAAAATCATCAAAAAGTAGCCATAGTGGCAATAGGAAAGGAAACACTCCGACAATTTCACAGTCTAGAAGCAGTGGGGTTCACTGATGACCCCTATGCAATTGATGACAACATTGCAGAGGAGATGATAATAAATAGCATAAAATTCAACGACAACAACAAACGATACTATATTGACTGGCCGTATAAAGAGAGTCAGTGACCTGCCCACAGGAAAAGCAGAAGCCTTGGTGCGGTTTCAATCACTGATAAGAAGATTCAACAAAGATCCAAACTTATTCGAACAATACCGGAAAGTTTTGGACAACCAACTAGAAAAGGGAATAATTGAGATCTGTGATGACAAAACAGACAACAAGGGGATTCATTACCTGCCACACCAGCCAGTAATCATGCCGGGCAAATCGACATCATGCAGAATCGTGTACGATGGGTTGCAGGTAAGCCCAGTTTCAACAAGTGCCTTTTTAGAGGACCAATTACAACACCATTAGCACTGGGCCTACTCCTGAGGTTCAGGGCAGGCAATCTAGCATTAATTGCTGATATTGAAAAGACTCTTTTGCAAATAGGATTGCATGACCAAGCTAGAGACTACACACGATTTTTCTGGCTGAAAGATGCCTCAAAACCAGTAACTGAAAATAACTTAATAGTACTTCGTTTTTAACACGTACTGTTTGGACTTGTCTGCAGCCCAGCAATTTTGGGAGCAGTCATAAAATACCATTTAAATGTGACAATAAACAATATGAATGAATATGAAGAAAATGAAGGGGAACAAAACCATTTGGCAATGATAATAAGCAACATTTACATCGATAACTTCATCATGAGTGTCACGAATGAAGTTGAAGCTTTAGAACTATATTACAAAGTCAAAGCTTTATTTAACCAATGTTCTATGAACATGAGGGAATGGCTGTCAAACTCCAGATCAGTCATGAATAAAATAGCAGAAAATGACAGGAGTCCAAAGGTGAATAAAATTGTTGCAGTAATGGGCATGAAATAAAATCACTGAACAGACATGCTGGCAATATCAACACAAATATCACAAATTGACAGCATCACAACACCAACCAGACAAAACTTGAATAAATTATTGGTGTCAGCATATGACCCAATTGGGTTCACAGCACCTGTTTCACTGACCCTGAAATCCCAGTTGTCAATGCTGCTCCAAGAGACAAAAACAACACAATGGGATGAGCCAATTGAAGATAAATACAGATTGGAAAAACAATGGCAAAATGCCAGAAAACTGAAAATTGAGCCAGAAAATGGAAAAATGGCCTGGTAAAACGGAAACGGAAAGGTAAAAATTTTTCAACCGGAAAACGGAAAAATGGGCCGGAAAAACGGAAACGGAAAGGTAAAAAATTTTCAGCTGCCGGAAAACGGAAAACGGAAAGGTAAAAATTTTTCGGCTGCCGGAAAATGGAAAACGGAAAGGTAAAAATTTTTTGGCTGCCGGAAAACGGAAAACGGAAAGGTAAAAAATTTTCCTGCGGAAAGGCGGAAACGGAAAACATAAACGGAAATTTGACACCCTAGTGGTCACTAAGCTACCACACGATTTAGCGCCAACTGTGGGCCATCCAAAATCACACTTATCGAAGCCCGTTACACTACCACGCGCTAACTGCACCAAGGTCTACAGCAGACCCCCATGGAAAAAGTCTGACACCAAATATTTTTACAACTCTGCCAAATACATGCCACCACATGCCGAGTTCATGTCTGTGGACGTTGCAAAATTCGATGGCTGACTGGTGGCCAACTATCGGGGCGAGCCGAGCATGCGTCGCAAGCACAAAGCCAGGCTCAGTTCCAGCGCCTGATGGAATCCAGGCTGAGCAGTGCTAGCATGATTTTAGGGCATAGATTTGTGCGCTGTGAAAATGTACCTTAATTGTTTTTTTATAATCACACTGCAATCTGATCCATTTGTGATTCTGGATGTTTTTTTAGTTACTGGTCATTATATTTGGGTAACTTGAAAATTCCACTTAATTCAATGTGGTTGCAAGTTTTTGTAGCTTTTTATGTAAGCTTTTGTCTGACTTCCAGTTCCACTATTGTTTCTGTCGTAGGTAGTGTAACTGTTGTCATGGGAGGGGCTGTTATGCCGCGCTTCCTAGGCTTTATTTTCTATATATTTACATTCATTTTCGTATGGTAGATTTTGAAATGCAACTTGTAAGTGTACGCCAGCGAGTAGATTTCCCCCCCCCCCCCCACGCGCCGTCCTATTGTTTCTCTGTGCTTATGTATTCATGTATGCATTATGTACTTGCGTGCCGCGGAACGGTTGCGTCGCAGCGGTTTTTAGGTGTTCGGTTTCCTGTGGCTTAGGTATTCATGTATGTGTTAGGTACTATGCGCCTTGTAGTAGACAGTTTGGCGCCATTGGTTTTGTGACGTTTTTATGTAGGTACCCCCCTGATATCTTATGCATGTCCAGCTGATATTTTGAATCGGCTGGCAGTCAATGTTTTTGTATTTCGACTCGTCAATATTTTCTCTTATAAGTCTACCTATTTTTCCCCCAATTTCTACTATATTTATGAACGGATTTCGCTTGAAAAAAAAGCGCCTGTTGGAAATTGGACTTAAAAACTTTATTGGCACTTGCCTACACACCAATTAGAGTGTAATTAGGGCCGCCATTCTTCCTTCAAACAACTAAACAAACCCCCACCAAGCAAATTCAACGCCCGCAACTACGCGGCCGTGACAGAAGGACTACTAGAGTGTGCTGGGCACATTTATAAAGTGTCATGCTAGGTGTTTATTGTCATGACAAATGTAGAGTAGAGTCAATTGGCATCTCAAATGTCAAGCAAAATGCCAATTGTCATGGCAAATGTCATGCAAAGTATAAATTGTGTATCCAAATCTTATGTTTTGGTATCCAAATCTTATGTTTTGGTATCCAAATGTTCACATAAGATTTGATACAAAAACAACAACAAGATTTGGATACAAAACATAAGATTTACCGTATTTCCTCGAAATACCCCCCGGGGGGTGATTGTTTCATAGTGGTCCCGAGAGGGGGGGGGTTAAACGAGGGGGGGGGGGTTATTGTTTCACAAGAAAATTTTTGAAAACCAAGTACGAAATTGTCGTCTGAAACGTACGCAGACGTCGAAAAATGCAACAAAAACCGCCATTTATAAGGTTCTGTAGACTAATATTAGTATGTAGATGGTATGTACACTGTTCTAACGTGACACCGACATTGTTTTAACGTGTGTTCTGCAGTACACAGAACACAAACTACAGTTATTGTAATGTACGTTCCCTTTACACTCAATTTGGGGGGGGGGTATTTCGAGGGGGGGGGGTGATTGTTTCATAGTGGTCTCGAGAGGGGGGGGGGGTCAAACGAGGGGGGGGGGTATTTCAAGGGGGGGGGGGTATTTCGAGGAAATACGGTAGATACAATTGGCTTGACAGTTGCCACTTTAATTTATATTTGTCATGACAATTGACACTTTGCATGACATTTCATATGACATTTGACAGTTGTAGTGCTTGGGACCAGGCTGACCGTGAAAGTATACCCCGTGTTATAGGTACGTGGTATACCGCCACGCGAACAACATTTTTTTATAACGCGCACCAGTATTTATTTGCGCGGTTTTGTTTACGCTTATTTCGCTAACACGGCGCATTCCGGGTTAAGCGGGCGCGCACGTAATAGGGGTCAATTTGTGTAGCGCGGTACTTTTTTTCACTAACACACATCATTTGGAACAGATTGTGTTAGGACATTTGTCATAAACTCGGCGGACTTTTTGGGCGGAAGTCATTGTTCTACGGGATTTTTGTATGAGTGTGACTAATTAAACTTGGCATATGTCCAAGTTTTCGCGTTTCATGCAAACAAGTTTAAAGATGCACGATTTTTGTTCACGTCGCCAATAATGGCCGCGGAATGCAATGAAGCAACTGACCGCAAATGGCGACAAACGTACTAGCTGAAACTTGTGTTTACTTAATCACATTCCGCAGCCATTATCGTGACGCGAACAGAAATCGGGCGTCTTAAATCTTTTTGGTATGAAACACAAGGAATTTGGACGTGTGCCAAATTTCATACGTACTTTTTCGGAGGAATCTATCTGGGCCGCGACGATAAGATCGGGCCTAATGCCTTACAATCCGACTTTATGTAACGATATGTCTATCAAATTCATTTTGTTCTCTTATAAAAGGTCGGATTAAATAAAATGTATCGTGAACCGAATGGAATCCGTCCATTCAAGTTCGAAGTAAAAAACATATTTACGTCATTGGGAACCAAGGGCCGAATACCTGATTTGTTTCATGTCCGCCGAGTTTACCCCACAGAAAATATTTTTTGCGGGTTAGAGCGTGTTATAAAGAAGCGTATGAATATTTTCATAATGCATATGAATATTTTCCTGCATGCATTTTTTAGATGCCGCCAGGCTGTCCGCTGGTGAAACGCGTTGGGGTTCCAGCGCGTTTCCTTCTACGCGTTTCACATGAAAATGTGAAACACGCTGTCTTAAACCCAGCGCGGTTCACATGCGCCGTGAACCGCGCTAGCAAGCGCTTGCGCGGTTCACGCCCGCTCGTGAAACATAACATCGGTTGACATAACATGTGCACCGCGCTGCGTGATTAGCTGCGCGGTTCAAAAAATTTGAACCAAATAAATACACGCGCCGATCAGATTCAATTATGATTACCTATGTATGTGATCGGAACCAAGTAGTGCAACGTTTGCCCAGCAAAAGTAGTTAAGACTGTGTGTGGCGTGCGCGCCAGAGTTGTTAAAAGTACTGAACTTTTTTCAAAGTATACATAAACGTAAAGTATTTATTTTTTACTCACCCACTGAGTACAGAAAACGTTAAGTAATTTTTTTTCTGTTTCTTATGAGTCAACGCGAGTAAACATACTTCCCCCTGGAAAACATAAATGTGAGTATTTTTCAGAAAGTTTGCCCCAATTTGCACTCAAAACCACTATTTTTGATAACTTTTGCCGAATTGAAGCAATTTTTGGCTATATATGTGCTTATATATTCATTTTCGACAATTTTTCGTTTTTTGTACTTGAGTACCTTGAAAAAGTATATGTAAAAGCGAGTACAGGAACTTTTTTTAAGAGGAAACGTAAACGTATTTACTTAGTACTCGAGTATACATATTTATAAAGTAAAAGTAAATACCTATTAATAACTATAGTGTGCACTCTATAATTTTACTCACTTGTATTTTACTTGTAAAATGCACTTTTTTACTTGAGAGCAGGGTTGGTTTTATAAAAATTATTTGTATACAAATTGTATAAAAATTGTATTTTATTTTTATTATTGTTTTATTTTATTTTCAAAAGTCATTAATAAAATAAAATGAACCATTACATTTACAAAAAATTTACAAAAAATCAGAATCATGCATGCAAGGCCAGAAAAATGTTATTATTAGACCTATACATGTCAATTGTCATGACAAATATAAAGTAAAGTGTCAGTTGTCATCAAAGTGTCAAGTGTCAAATTTTCAAGCAAACTGACAATTGTCATGACAAATGTCATGCAAAGTGTAAATTGTGTATCTGAATCTTATGTTTTTGTATCCAAATTTTATCTTTTGTATCTGAATGTTCACATGAATTCAAAAAACAAAAATATTTGGATACAAAACAAGATTTGGATATGAAGCATAAGATTTGGATACAATTTGCTTGACAATTTACAGTTGAATTTATAATTGTCATGACAATTGAGATTTGTCATCAAAATTACCACTTTGCATGACCTTTTACATGATATTTGACTGACTCTTCACATTCCCCAGTTCCCCAGATAGACAAGTAGAAACTCAAGCAACAAGATAAAAATTTTATCAAAAAATCTGAATTTTTATACAATTTTACAAAAATACGAATCTTTATACAATTTTACAAAATTTTACAAAAATTCTAATTTTTATACAATTTTTATTTTCATTTTGAAATTTTTTATTAAATTTTATTTTATTAACTTTTCCATTTTATTTTATTTTTATTCTTTTCTGAGATTTTGCCAACCCTGCTTGAAAGGTTTGGCATTTTACTTACTTGTAAAGTGTGCATAAAAATGGAGTTGAAATCTACTTGCCAACTTGTGTCTTATTACTCGTGTCTACTGATGGAATGGCGCCCTTTTCTCTGGTGCCATTATTTCAACTGGCGCCATGGCGCCCTTGGCGCCATTTTTCGCTGGCGCCATTGTGGCGCCCGGCACCATTGTTTTGGATGGCGCCAGAAAAGGCGCCAAGAAGTGGTAAAAATCGCACTATTGTCATGTCCAAACTGCATAATATTACCTATTTGAATATAAATTATTTACTTTATATAGTTTTTTTACCTACTTTATGTTGTAAACATATTTTAAAAAAGGTATTGACTTTTTGCTGGTTACAGCATGGAGTTATCAACTTTTTTAATATTGTTATTGTTTGTCCCAAATTTGTGACTATGGGGCAAATGATTTTGAAATTTTTTTCAAATGGTGAACAATATGCGGAGCCAGTTCTAGGTACCACTTCCACGCTCAACCCAAATTTGGAGAAATCGTTTTTTAGAAATGGACGTCACAAACGCTATGTTCAATAAAAGTTGTTTATTCTTGATTAGAATTATGCCAAAATTCCAACCATATTTTTATCAAACCATTCTGTGAAAAATACACTGAATGCATACCGTATTTTGTGTAATAGAATGGCATACCTCCAATAGAGAGCAGGTAAACAGTTGACTTAATGAATATAATGGCGCTCTTGTATTTTACAATATACACGCTGAAAAATTGACTTTTTTCTTGGCGACATTTTGGCGCCCGGCACCATTGTTTCTGGTGCCCTTTGGCGCCTGGCACCATTTTTTCAGATGGCGCCGTGGCGCCATTTTCTCTGGCGCCCGGCGCCATTTTTCCTGGCGCTTTTCCATCACTACTCGCGTCTAGTGATGGAAAAGTGCCAGGAAAAATGGCGCCAGGCACCAATGGTGTCATGGCGCCATTAAAATTAATGGCGTCAGGCGCCATGGAAAAGGGCGCCAAGCGTCAATGGCTCCATGGCACTGGCGTCCTTTGGCACCATTAAAAGGCGCCAGCGCCATGGCGCCATTCCATCACTACTCGTGTCCGATACAATATTTATCCGAGCTGTACATTATACTATCAAATTTACGTGGTATAACCTCGGTATACCACGCTTTTCTGGGTTTACCAAAAAATCTGACGGGGTATACGTTTTTTGATACGCGCATGGCCTAACTAGCGGCGAGGTAACCAAATATCGATCACCCGCTTTGTTGCGTGTTATTCAAAAAGCAATTGTCTTCGCACGCGCTCATTTGCACGTTAGACGCGGAAGGTATCAATTACCGGTGACCTATTTTTACGTAATTAACTGAAGGACGTGTTACGCACGGGGTACAGATGCAAAAATAAACGTGGTAACGTGGTATACGAAAAACGCAATTTCTCACGGACAGCCTGCTTGGGACTGCCCCAGTTCCGCGAATAAACAGGTTGAACCCCAAGCAACATGATAAAAAATTTACAAAAAATATGAATTTTTATACAATTTTTACAAAAATATGAATTTGTATACAATTTTACAAAAATTCGAATTTTTATACAATTTTTATTTTTATTTTGAAATTTTCCATTTTATTTTATTCTTAATTTTTCCATTTTATTTTTATTTTTTTCAGAGATTTTGTCAACCCTGTTTCAAACATTCAATTAAAAAATAATCCTTGACTTTCTAAATATTATCTACTCGGCCCTGAATTTTCAATTTTTGGACATTTTTGAAAACACTCCTATTTGATATTTGTTTTTCTGCTTGCACAACAAGTTGATAGTCACTGGAAACATGTTTACCTTTGCAGAATAAATATGACGCTGCTGCAACATCCCTGCTAAAATATGCTTGCCAGTATTCCAAAAGTGCCAATGTGAAAATGGTTACCTAGTTTGTTTTCACAATAGTGATGAAAAAGCACCAGAAAAATGGTGCCATTCAAGAATGGGTGCTGATCACGAATGTGCCAATATTTCAGTGCAGTGCTTTTTGCGGCCTTCAAATGGCACCAAAAAAAGCTGCGGTTTATGATTCCGGCAATGCATAACACACACTAAAACAAATGATTGCGTTTCGTTAGAACGTGGTTTATACCATCTAAATACTTATAAAAGGCTGTTGACTCTTATACATATTGGTTTTTGTTACATTTTTCTACGTCTGCGTACATTATTAGTACTGGCAGTTCAAAAAATTTCTGGCGAAATAATACCCCCTCCTCCAATCCCCCCCCTCTTCAAAATTCTCTCTCTGAAAAAATAAACCCCCTGGGGGTATTTCGAGGAAATATTTACAGTATTTCACAAAATCGTTTGCAAACATTACTTAAGAAAGGTTTTTTGATGGAGTTACTTTCTCTCCACCTGGCTATTGTTAAACCGAGGAGTAATTCAAGGTAATATAGTGGTTAAAAACTCGCAGGTGTTGGTGCAAAGTTTTGCTGGCAAGAAGCCCAACGTGACCACAGGAGCACAGTTGTCCAGGGAGACTGGGGTCCAGAATGCAATATTCTGCAGGATGTCCTGTCTGAAAAAGTGGACTGCATCCCTGTGCAGGGCAGTTGCATATGACAAGTATTCCAGAGTTTGCCTCCACTCACTCACATTAACTCAGAGGTCAGACATGTGGGAAAGTGACACGGGTGGAGTTGCCTGGGAGGTTTGGCAGTTGGCTCCTTAAAGTCAGCCACTTGACTGAGTGATCAATGTTCTTGACTAATGCAGCTTTACTTAAAAATATGATGACATGGCTACAGTTGTTAAAAGTACTGAACTATTTTCTGAACTGAAGTAAGCAAAAATATACAGTAATTTTTCACTTTTACTCATATGAGTAAATGTTACTTTTTTACTGGAAAACGTGTTTTTGGGAAATTTTTGCCTAATTTTCGTACTTTTTTGTCCATTTTCACCTTCAAATGCACTAGCTAATCTGCTATTTTGCCCATTTTCAGCTATTCTTGACTATAAATATGTGGGCTAATATTTATAAGAAATTTTCACTATTAAACCCTATTTTTAGCTTTTTGCTTTCATTTTTGTATTCTATGCCTTGAAAAAGCCGATATAAAAACCTATACGAAATACGGTTTCTGTACATAAGTACATTCAAAAAGTAATAATGTAAGTACATTAGAAAGCGTAAAGGTGAGTGCAGGTACTTTCTTTCAGAGTAAACGTAACGATATTTACGCAAACTCGAGTACCGTATTACCTCGAAATACCTCCAGGAGGTTTATTATTTTGCCAGCAAATTTTCAGGGGGGGGTTAATTCGAAGGGGGCCTATTCCAGGGGGTCTATTATATCTACAAAGGGGCTCAGGTAGATATTTTGATTTTGAATGTTGAAAATATACTGTGTTATTTATCTTATAATCAATTTGAGTTTCTTCAAGGTATCACCTGCAGCGCAAGCATGCTGCATACATGCAGGTGTTTCTTCAGTCATGTAAATTTTTCTGTTTCCGCGTAAATTTCGCTTTCCGTTTTCCGTTTTCCGGCGTTTCATTTTTCCATTACCCGTTTCCGGCAGCTTAAAATTTTTACCCTTTCTGTTTTCCGGCCGATAAATTTTTTTTACCTTTTCCGTTTTCTGGCCGATAAAATTTTTATTCCGGCCTTACAAGTGCTTATAATTTTGATAATCACTTGACACCACTACGTGTTGACGGCACCTTAGTTAGAGGTTGACAATGTTTACTTCATTTGAATTTGCACACGTCGTACGATTTGCCGCGCGTTAAGCACTAATAATACTCTGATACATCAAGAAAACTTCTCCCATAAAATCACAATTTTTCTGCTGAGAAACAAATTTGATGACAGAAAAAGTTCAACTGCCACGATAAACTGTAAACTCAACAATAAATAATGAACAAAACCTCTCATCATTCACAAAAACACATCCCAGTTTAAATACAACCAAGTCCCCAGTCCCCAGTTTACACTGAAAATCACCCAACACCAAAAAAAATTTAATTTTTTTTTCACTTTTTCTTCACGCCGCCGCTGGAACTGCCCGAAGTTCTCGGCACCATGGGTTGACCTTTTTCTTTGCCCCTTAATCGCACACCCAGATTCCGTTCGAGTTTCGCCATAATCTGAATATCGCAAATGGAAAGTAGTGAACAGGAGAGACAATTCGGGGAAGTGCCGAGGATTTTTGAATTGTTTAGGGGGGCTGGCGAAGGGGGGGGGCTAAAACTTTCCCGTAATAACGGAATGGCGCCATGGAGCTGGCACCATTGGTTGGCGCTGTGCCATGGCGTAATGGCTGCGCGCACACTAATTGACACGTCAACAGCTTTGTGTCAACTGAGGGTTTGGCTTCACATGTCGCACAGTGATCTCCCAATGCACTCGCCGTAATATGTATTTTTCAACATTTCCGCGTGCATTTGGAGATCGCTCTGCAACACGTGAAGCCGGAATCTGAGTTGACAGAGACCAGTTGAGACGCACGTGTCAACTAGTGTGTGGCATGCCTAGGGTTGGCCAATGTTTTTTAAACGTTTTTACAAAAAAACATGACATCCGAAATGTTTTTTTTAACATCGGCCGAAATTTTTAGTACTAAACAGTAGGTATTTTGCAAATTTTTTGCGCGCAAGCGCGCAATTTCACACACAAGTTGATATTGGTGGTTGTTTTCATTGGTTTTGTGGCATTTTTAGTATCATAGTATCCATTTCTATGTGCTATCATGGGGTAATAAGCTATCATATGTTGCTGTAGTATATAATATTGAGGTAATGTGCTTCCATGTACCTCCACAGTGTGTAACTTCACTCTCAAAGTAACAACCTCCTTTTACAACCTTGTTTGATCACTATTCCGTGCGAAACTTTACCTGAAGTCACGAACATTCGACTATAAGGCAATATACGAACGTGTCGACAAAAAATGGACATTTTTCACACAAATCACCACTCATAATGCTATATCCCACGGCTCAACATCCATTATATAGTCTTATACAACATCACAGAGTATTGTCTGATATACCCAGTGGCGTAGCCAGGATTTTTGAGCGGGGGCAGATTGTATACGGAGCCCGGCGAACGGGGGGGGGCGGCGCCCCCCCCCTAAAATTTTACCCCTGTAGTAAGAGAATGGCGCCATGGCGCCATTGGCGTTGACACTGGCGCCAAAGACCGCTTTAAATGTATGTATTTTACAGCGAAGTGGACACCCTGAGTGTACATGCTAAGGATTTCTAGGCCTCAGAGACAAGTGGACTCAAAATACCTGTTGTGGGAAGGGCAAAAATTTTCACAGCACCCACGAAAACGGTACCTAGAATCGCCACTTCCGCACATTTTCCACGTCTCACGCGGGAAGGGGGGGGGCGCCCCCCCGCCCCCCCCCCTGGCTACGCCACTGGATATAACTATATATGTTGAAACAAGGTCATATCTGGGAGCTTTTCAAAAAAACGTTTTTTTATTTTAAAGAACGTTGTTTTAAAATAAAAAAGACAGTTAAAACAACGTTTTTTACAACCCTAGGCATGTCAATGTCGTTGGGGCTTCATTTTATATTCCAATTCATACTACAGGTAGGCTTAAAGGAAAAAACGAGAGGGGGAATGGGCTTCACATAGACAGCACGCCCAAGCTTGTGAGCCCCCCCTCACTCCGCTGAAGACCCTCGTGTTCAGTTCAACCAACTCGACTTTGTGTAATGGAGACGTAGAGAAATATGTCGGGTTTGGATTAGGGGCCAAACGGGATCCCGATCCCGAATACAAAAAAATTTCGGGATTTTGTGGTGCCGATCCCGATCCCGAAAATCTCACAAAAAAAAACATCCCGATCCCGAAAAGTCAATCCCGTTTGAACCCTAGTTCGGGTGCAGATCGAACCATCAGAAACGGAAGGCAACACCGCCGTGCCCCCCAAAAAACGTGAAAACCACCTGCTGATTGGGCACCGCTTTGCCAGATTCGTACTCGTTCACCACCTGCGGCTTCTCGTTGATTCGCTGAAACAAAAAATCATTGAAGCAGAGACTACTACACGATCCCGATGAAAACTACCCAAGGATTGGGTAGGGTACAAACAGTAACCCGTTTGCGAATCCCGATTATTTTCGGATTCAATGATCCCGATCCCGATCCGAAAACTTGAAAAGACAATCCCAATGCTGAAAATTTTCAAATCACGATAAAAAAATTTCCCACACCCGATCAGTAAAATTTTGAAAAATCTACCAAAGGTTTTTTGCACAGATAAATGTGAATGTAAACCTCCAATGTGAATTTTATGCGACTTCTCTTGCATCCAAGTGGTTAAAGACAATTTTTTAATTGAATAGGATAATTGAAGAAAAATAACAAATACAACAACTTTGTCCTAAATCCCGACCCCGAAAAGTCGTTTCTAGGATTGGCCGATGTTTTTTTAAACGTTTTTTTTTAACATGACGCCCAAAATGTTGTTTTTTAAAACATCAGCCGAAATTTTTTAGTACTAAGCACTAGGTATTTTGCAAAATTTTTGCGCACAAGCACGCAATTTCACACACAGATTAACATTGGTGGTTGTTTTCATTGGTTTTGTGGCATTTTTAGTATCAAAGGATCCATTTCTATGTGCGACCATGGGTTAATAAGCCGTCATATGTTGCTGTAGTATTTATATAATATTGAGGTAATGTGCTTCTATGTACCTCCACAGTGTGTAACATCACTCCCAAAGTGACAACCTCCTTTTATAACCTTGTTTGATCACTATTCCATGCCAAACTTCACTTGGAAGTCACAAACATTCGACTATAAGGCGATATACGAACATGTCGACAAAAAATGGATATTTTTGACACAAATCATCAGTTATAATGCTATCCCATGGCTCCACAGCCATTATATGGGCATATACAACATCACAGAGTATTGCCACTTGTCTGATATACCTATATATGTTGACACAAGGCCATATCTGGGAGCTTTAAAAAAAACGTGTTTTATCTTTAAAAAACCTTCTTTTTAAAAAAACGTTGTTTTTATATAAAAAAACATGGAGTTAAAAAAACTTTTTTTCCAACCCTAGTCTTATCACTTTTAAACCCTACCTCAACCCCGAAAACATAGTCTGCGCAGTACAAAAATGACCCGCTCACAGTGGCCAAATCCTTCTGGGTCCATTCCTTCGCTTGTCTCGCTTGTTGGATCAGCCTGCCCACGTCCAAACCGACGTGGTCCAATTTGAACTGTTCAGTTTCTGCATCGATCTGGAAATGATGTGTTTCAGTCACTTTTTTTTCATTTTTGGCTTGTCCAAAAATATTAGTTTTCAAGTTTCTATAATATTTTACCCGATGGGAGGGGGGTTATTATTCCGTCATAAATTTTAGTGGATGATGATAGTAAATTAGGATTTATCATACACAAAAATTGTAATACATGTGTAGGGTTCAAACGGGATCCCGATCCCGATCCCGGAACCCGTGAAATTCCGGGATTTGGCAGTCCCGATCCCGATCCCGAAACCCCAATCCCGATCCCGATCCCGAAATCTCAAAAAGTGAATCCCAATCCCGATCCCGAAAAGTCAATCCCGTTTGAACCCTATACATGTGACAGAACGGGTTATATTTGCACATATTTATACGTATATATCTACACAAATTAATCCCTGGGTAAATAACTGTACCTAATGGGCAGAATTAATATTTACATCATTTACATTCTTACAGATGAGGGTGTCAATAAGAGGGGGGGATAATTCGAAGAAATACGGTAATCCGGAGTGAGATTTATGATACAGTGCATAACAAAAAAACGCGGACACACAGTCATGACTCTACACAGCCACGTACTTTGCATATATGCAAAAACCCACCTTGGAAGCATTCTTGGTCATCTGATGTTGCACATTGCCGCCAGCCTGGTGTTTCTTCGTAGTTTCGATAGTGGCACCTGCCCGCTGCGCGGCATTCAGTTCCTGTGACAAATTTATATGTCTTATACACATTATTTAATGTATACAACACAGTTTGTTTTATATCAGACAGAGTTGATTGGAACATAAAATATGCATATTTGCTGATTCATTTTTATTTACACGTCCAAACACTTGTCTCACGGAAAAAAACACGCCAACGAATACACCACGGGCCGCATGCCATGTATTTTTCTAGAGAAAACAACCCATCATGACGTCATCATTGGTGAAATAGTGGAAACTGTTCCAAAAATAAGAAAAATATTCGTCGCGCTGTATTGGAGTTATTCTCCTGGCTTCGGTTAGTTTATTTTGATTACGGTATGTACTTCGGGGATGGTCTGGCCGTAAAGTAAACCCGGCCGTAAAGTAGAGGGTGCTACTTTAGGCCGGGCATCACTACGGCAGAGTTGTTTAAAGTACTGAACTTTTTTTAAGTAAACGTAAACGTAAAGTATTTTATTTTTAGTCAAACCTCAATACAGAAAACGTAAAGTAAAATTTTTCTACTTTTACGCTGTGTAAAAGGTGAGTAAACGTAAATATCTGTAAATATTCGTTTTCTGTACTCGCGTACTTTCAAAAAGTACGCGAGTAACTGAGTACCGGTATTTTTTCGGGAGGCGCGTAAACGTATTTACGCAGCACTCGAGTATACGTATTTATCGAGTAAACGTAAATACGTTTGTACAACTATGCCTTACGGCCGGGTTTACTTTACGGCCGAATTCTCGCCATGTACGGGGTGTACTTTTACATTTGCACATCCTAGGAGTCTGGGCGGTCGTAATCGTAGAGTGTACCGATTAGTCTTTGCTGTATTTACGTCCATCCAGGGACGTATCCAGGATTTTTGAGCGGGGGGGCTGCTTCTTTACGGGGCCGGCGAACAGGGTGCTCAGCCCCCCCCCCCCCAAATATTTTCCATATATAGGGACGGAAAAGCGTTTTGGCGCTAGCGCCATACAAAGGCGCCACGTCATGGCGCTATTGGCGTTGGCGCCAGCGCCAGGAACCACTTTATATGTAAATATGTCAATATGCATACATATATGGCGAAATTCGCAAAAATGTGTCCATTTCAAAGGATATTGGTTTACAGGGGCCGATCCACTGAAAATACAATGTTTGATGACGACATTGCGCGCTTGCGCGCAAAATTTTTAAGAAACATCGACAAATACATAGAAAAAGTTGCAGTTTCCGGGATTTTTTAGGTCTCAACCCGGGAAGGGGGGGGCTCCCCCCCACCCCCTGGATACGTCCTTGTTCAGATCGCTTATTTATAGACTTCAACCAGGACCACACGCAATTCAGTATTCAACTGTTTTTGAGCAACGTAAAACAGGTCACAAAAATGTTGCAATGAAAATAAGTTGAAAAAACGCACCCCAGCAGTCCTGACAGTTTTCACAGCGGGTCCTTTTTTCCTCAAAACAGTGACAGACTCAAAATCCGCGTCCGAATTGACGTTGCCTAGTTTAGACATTTTGATGATCGGTAGGGAGTGTAGGAATTTCAGTTTTTAAGGAAGGATGAAAATCAAGGGTAGGGTTGGAAAAAAATCGATTTTTTTTAACGACCCCGATTTTTTTAAATAAAAATCGATTTTTTTAAATAAAAATCGCTGGGGTCAAAATTAGCCCCATTTCTGCCTAAAATCGCCTCTGGGGTTGATAAAAGCCATATAAATTGGTAGGGAGTGCACACTTATACTTTATGTGCTAATATAAGTACAGTAGAGCTTCGGAAAAGCTTGAAAGTCAGTTATTTTTAAGTGTAAATGTAATTAAATTGTTATATTTGTGACGTGAATCACACTTCATTGACAATTTGCAATTTTGTTTGCAGAAATAGCATGTTCTTGCTCAGAACAAAATATAAATGATATTGGAAGTGAACATGGATGCATTTTGCATAAATGTTTGATGTGACAACACAAAGCATAACTATGAATACTTCCTAAAATAATTCACAGCCTACCTTACACGCTTAAAAGCACACATAAATGGGTACTACACCCCCCAAAGTGGTTGTCAAAGCCATGAAAAAAGCAACTTGTGGATTGTTTGCATGAAAGTGCGCGCTCGCGCACAAAATTTTTGCATTTTACCTAGTGCTTGAGTACCAAAAATTTTTGCCAGCGATTTTTTTTTTTAAAAATCGGTACGGGTGCTGCGATTTTTTTTTTTAAAAATCGAAAATTTTTTAAAAAAAATCGCTTAAAAAAAATCGCTTGCCAACCCTAATCAAGGGTGTGAGATACCTGCGAGAAATTGAGGGGTAGTTAGAACTGTATAAAGAAAGTGTCTTGATGCAATGATTACTGTTTGTGTTTTTGAATGCAATTGGTAAAAGTGGTGCAATCATTGTAAAAAAGTGAAATTATGATGCAATCAATATGCGCTCATGCTGTTTCTTCGGCGCTGAGCCGGTGCGCAAGTAAAACCGGTGCCCAAGTACGCCCGGTGCCCAAGTATAATTTCCGGTGCCCAAGTACGCCCGGTGCCCAAGTAAAGTGTTCGTACTTGGGCACCGGGCGGCTCTTTACTTGGGCACCGGGCGGATGTTTACTTGGGCACCGGGCAGGGCAGGGCACCCGGTGCACAAGTAGGGAGCGATAGATGGGCGATAGCGCATGGGAGCGGTGCAGATCACATACCTGCCCAGCATTCCTATTCTCATACAACATACCCCGAAACTTACTTTAAAAATCGCTGTGTGTGGAGCGCCATTTGGATGTCATGAATTAAGTATACTCGGCGGACATTACACTTAGTATCAAGGACGTATCCAGGGGGGGGGCGGGGGGGGCTGCAGCCCCCCCCCCCTTCCCGGGCGAGAACTAAAAAAGTTGCCGAAAATGCAACTTTTAGTACAACGTTTGAAGGTGTACTGTAAAAATTTTGCGCGCAAGCGCGCATTTGTCCATTACACAGGGGTATTTTGAAAAAATCGGCCCTGTTCTCACAGTTTTCTTTTAAAAAGATGAAATGGACGTGTTTTCGCTATATATGTACGTATATTTACATATATATAGGCAATTTTTGGCGCCAGCGCCAATGCCAATGGCGCCATGGCGTGGCGCCTACGAATGGCGCCAGCGCCATGACGCCTTTCCGCCACCACATAGGGAAAAATTTAGGGGGGGGGGCTGAGCCCCCCCCGTTCGCCGGGCTCCGTAAACAAGCAGCCCCCCCGCTCCAAAATCCTGGATACGTCCCTGCTTAGTATGGAAACCTACCATAACACATCTGACCATAACACATCTGAATAATTAATCAAAATTGATAGTTTTTCATCATAATATTTTATTTTTGCTATGGAATAATTAATTACGAAATTAATCACAAGATTTTATTCATCAAATTATGGTCCGCCGAGTATACACACAACAAAATGCCACAAAATAAATACATAAATGTAACAAAAATATGCCTGTGCACTAAAGTTCAAGTTCAAGTAATGCACAAGTGTTCCCAAGTTTTGCCCAAGTAAACAGCCGCCCGGTGCACAAGTAAAGTGCACAAGTACGGGCACTTTACTTGGGCACCGGGCGTACTTGGGCAACGGTCTTTATACTTGGGCACCGGGCGTACTTGGGCACCGGTTTTACTTGGGCACCGACCCACGCCCATCTGTGTTGTTATATATGACCATACAATGGCTGTGGAGCCATGGGATAGCATTATAAGTGGTGATTTGTGTCAAAAATATCCATTTTTTTTGTCGATAAGTTTGTATAGTCGAATGTTCGTGACTTCAGGTGAAGTTTGGCACGGAATGGTGATCAAACAAGGTTATAAAAGGAGGTTGTTGTTACTTTGGGAGTGAAGTTACACACGGTGGAGGTACATGGAATCACACTACCCCAATATTATATACTTCAACAACATATGACAGCTTATTAACCCATGGTAGCACATAGAAATGGATGCTTTAATACTAAAAAATGCCACAAAACCAATTAAAACAACCACCAATGTCAATTTGTGTGAAATTGCGCGCCTGTGCGCAAAATTTTTGCAAAATACCTAGTGCTTAGTACTAAAAATTTCGGCTGATGTTTTTATAAAAAAACATTTCGGACGTCATGTTCAAAAAAAGCTTTTAAAAAAAATCGGCCAAACCTATGTGTAGGTGTACTTTTGGTCAAAAAGTCGGGAAGGCACCTCACAATTAATACAGTTTGTTTTGATCAAGGGTAAGGATATCGAGCATTTTTACAATCAAACAGACACTAAAATCCTTAAAAATACTCAATACACCGTATTTCCTCGAAATACTTCCAGGTGATTGATTATTTCGCCAGGAAACGTTGAGGGTAGGGGGAGTTAATTCGAGGGGGGCTTATTCGAGGCGGGTCATGATTTCGTCAGAAATTTTGGTGAAGGACAATAGTTAATAATAGGCTTTTGTACACCCAAAACTAGTAATAAACCTGCCCAACTGGTTATATTTGTCCATGTATACTTATTGTGTCTACACAAACTAGTCTATGCGTAGCTGCGATGGAAATTGGCAGCAATCAACATATCATGTACATTGCATACATGATGTACCTTATACCATATTGGGAATACATCCTCGCTCAGACCTGGGGTTTGGGAATTTCGAGGGGGGTTATTCAAAGGGGGGGGGGGTAATTCGAGAAAACGTGGTAGATATTTGTCACGTCAAACACTCGGCAAACACATCTATGCAAAAAAATAAAAATTTGACGAAATTCAACCTCACAGGAGTCTTTCATTTCACAATTCGAGGGTTTGTTCAAATCGGGTAGAATCGATATACCGTATTTCCTCGAAATACCGCTCCCCCTCGAAATACCCGCCCCCCTCTCGGGACCACTATGAAACAATCACCACCCCCCCCCCCTCGAAATACCCCCCCAAATTGAGTGTAAAGGGAACGTACATGACAATAACTGTAGTTTGTGTTCTGTGTACTGCAGAACACACGTTAAAACAATGTCGGTGTCACGTTAGAACAGTGTACATACCATCTACATACTAATATTAGTCTACAGAACCTTATAAATGGCAGTTTTTGTTGCATTTTTCGACGTCTGCGTACGTTTCAGACGACAATTTCGTACTTGGTTTTCAAAAATTTTCTTGTGAAAAAATACCCCCCCTCGTTTAACCCCCCCCCCCTCTCGGGACCACTATGAAACAATCACCCCCCGGGGGGTATTTCGAGGAAATACGGTAAACATCGAACTTCAACCAAACCTCGACAGAGAAACATCACATCATAAGAAACACGCGCATGGGTGGTGGGAAAAAGACCTCGTTTGAAATGATGCGAAAAAGGTTTTCAAGCAAAAATTGCGCTTTGACTTTATTTGTATAAATTGCCGTAAAATACATTCTAATCTCACGCCGACAATGGAAGTTGCCACAAAACTATATATAAAACAATTACGAGGCTACTCATTATGCAACAAACAGTGCGGTAATGTTAATCATGTAAAAAGCGCCCGGAATTTGGCGCCATTTGCCTCACACACACACCAGTTGACATCGACACCAAATGTCAACTGGTTCCGATCCCGGTTTGTCGACTCGTCAGCAAGCTTTGAATCGGGATCGGAACCAGTTGACATTTGGTGTCGATATCAACTAGTGTGTGGGCCCATTGTACACCAGGGTCAATGGCGCCAGAGCAAAAAACTACATGTGCTTTTCGCTGTGACGACAGCGTCAGGCGCCAGCGGCTTGGCGCTTTTATATCACGAGTTAAGGTACTCAGGGGCCACTTCCAGACCCGGTAAGATGTCAAATGACATGCGAAGTGTCAAAAGTTATGGATAGAATGCCCTGCAAAATGCCAAACGTACGTTTGCCATTTTGCAGGGCATTTTCCATGACTTTTGACATTTTATAGGGTGTGGGATTGACACCAGCATGTAAATGTCGACACAGGGCTCTTGTAGATTTGAATCTCTTGCAATGGTTGGGTTGATAAGAAATCGCTCGAAAATGTAGGGACGTATATAACCAAGATTAGCTGAGAATAGACACTGAAGCGCATGAACTAGTGATTTTTAAAGTGCGGATGAAAATTCGCGATTTTGAGTGAAAACTTTGTTGAAATTTCTATTAAAAAATTCTCCTATCAGACAACTGTGTCGACAAATATTCACTAGCTGATCGTAGGTTAAATCGTCTAGCGGCTAAATATTCTTGCAAATTCAGTCTTGCATGTGCAAATGTACCAACCCATGTATTTACCGTATTTGCTTGAATAGTTCCCCCCCTTGAATAATCCCCCCTGTAAGACGAGTGAGGAAATAATAATTCCCCCCTCGAATAATCCCCCCGTTAAAGATATTTCATCAGTTAGTTGTACCAAATTTTAACAAAAATGGCACGTTTTTGTGTTAAAAAAGCACATTGCGTGAATTGACATGATATAAAAATGCTCCAACATTTTGACGAAATAATAATTCCCCCCCTCGAATAGTTGCCCCCTAAAAAAAGTCTGGCGAAATAATAATCCCCCACGGGGATTATTCAAGCAAATACGATATGTACGTTCCAAAGTATGAATACAGACACGTCAAGGGTACGCATCAATAAAATTTCTTCACACAATTATTTTCAACAAATGAATATATCTTAAACTACATAAGGGAAAAAATTGCAACTCAAATGAAAGCTAGGAAGCTCGGCGATTCAGGGCACCGTAAAAGTTTTACACAGAAAAATTGTACACAATCGAATTTATACACAAATAAATATTAGTTTTGATTCTTATGAAATGCCGATGAAGTTAAGCAAGAAATTGACCAAAAGCGATAAATTGGACAAATTTTCATAAAAATGCAGTCTGAAATGGTAAAAATGTTTTTTTTAACATGGGAAACATTATTTGCTCAGTTATCGAAACCATCAAGGTTAGAAAACTACCAGTCTCCTAAAAAAAATTTGGGGAAATCTTACAGAAAATTCCTTGGGTCATAACTGAGCAATTATGGTGAATACGAGGTTTGTCATAAAAATTTGTGAAATTTCAGTTGGCATGCAAAATTAAATGAAAAGGCCCCACATCTCACGCACAGCAAAAATGTCCACTATAGCCATATTTGAGCGTTTAAAATTTCAAACTGTGATTCAAACTGAAGCTCCTTGACCAAAAAGCAAAAAAATATATTATTTGTTGCATTAAACTGGTTCCATCTAATTTCAATAATGACAACAATTTATAAATGGATTTTAGATCAAGGAACTTCATTAATCCCTAGGCAGGCGATATCCAAAATCATGACTAATAAAAATGTGGAATCTTAATTTCCTTTGATTTTGATATATTTCAATAAAAAACACTCCTATAAAACAATGGCACAATCATATTTACTGTTTTGGAACTGAGATATTTAACTGACATAAAATTCACTCTACTGCTATTTAAATAAGAAAAATAGCAAAGAAACTTGAAAAAAGAAATTTTCGAGAAAGAAAAAATAAGAATATGTATTTTGGTCACTCACACAATAGAAAATGGGAACAATACCTCTCTAACTGTAAATCACCCTGCAATTAAGTACCAAAAAGTTGGAAAATCAGTAGGCAACAACCATAGTGTCTAAATACTGAATGCTATAATAATGTAATGATTAGGGACAGGGATGGAAAAAAGTTTTTCAACGACCCCGTTTTTCAAAGTTTTGAAAAAATCGCTTCAATTTTAAAAAAGTAGTAAAAAGTCTTCTCATTCCCTGGTGATGTTGCCACAAAATTCATTTACGTGTAAACAATGCAATTCGGGGGCAGTCCTGGATACCCCGTAAAATGCCCTGTAAAATGTCACGCAAAGTGTCAAAAGTCATGGAAAATGCCTTGCAAAATGGCAACCGAGTTGTGTATTTTGCGGGGCATTTTCCATGACTTTTGACACTTTGCATAACATTTGACATTTTACAGGGCTCTTTACAGGGTCTGGGATTGGCACCCGGTTTGGGCGTCAAACTGAATACTAAATATCCGTTAGTTTACATGAATATGGTGGGGATTGCGTTCCTAATCATTATGGGGGTTTATTTGCAATTTATTCATCGTGGTTCAACTGCTTTTACACTGACAAATAAAATTATGTTCAAACTTTCTAAAGTCGGTGTAGTCTGCCGCTAGACATGGTTTCTAACAAACCACGATACCGAAAAAGTGTCAATTTAACAGAAATGTGTCACTTGTCATAATGCGGTATTGACACAAGAAACATAATTAAATGTCTCATGCGCCAATTAGATAAAAAGAAGTGAACCACCATGTGAACGATATTAGCAATGTGCGCTAGTAATACTGGGGCACTCCCAGGCCCTGGAAAAAGCGAATTTTTATAGCGGGAAAATAGCGAATTTTTATGCTTTTTCTACCTGTCGTTTGCCATTTTCCAGGGCTTTTAACATGACTTTTTAACTTTGCATGACATTTGACATTTTACAGTGTCTGGGAGTGGCAACTGGTTTGCTCCGGAATTAAATACATCATTATAGTTACATTGTCGAATATTCGACGTATTTACATGGGGACACAATAATAAGAGACGAATTAAGATGAGATTATTCGGTATTTTCATCTTCAAACCACAGCTCTCAAATTCCGGAACAGACAAGGTAAATATTAGCAAAAAAATGATCTAAAAATGTGGATGCCAAGCTAGCAATGACATCATAAAATCATAATTACACATTTTAATTAGAAACTTTACCATTTTTCTAAGCAAATATCAAACTATGACACATGATCTCTTTTGACGGGTGGGGGGCGGTCTCAAAACTGCTCGCACTGCCTCCTCGAAAACCTGCAAAGTGTTTGTCACAGTTAGAATGAACGGTTTTTAAATGCTGCTTTGAAACTTATACCAGGACCAACTTTACTTACACCATCTAAATACTTATAAATAAGTCTATAGACGCTTATACGTGTCGGGTTATTGCTGCATTTTTCGACTTCTGCGTACGTTACAAACAACGAATAAGTACTGGGAGTTCGACCCCCCCCCCCTTCCCGGGTCAGACCGAAAAAATGCCGGGAATGGCACTTTTCTATATCGATTTTGTAGGTAGTTGAGAAATTTTGCGCGCTGGCGCTCATTTCTTTCGTTCTCAACCTGTCTTATCTTTATTTTAGTGTAAATCCCGCTACAAATGACCAAATGTTGCCCGATTTTCAGTCATTTAGGTACATTTTCGTTCTTGTTTAGTAGAAATTGGCGCCAATTATGTCATGACGCGGCGCCTACGAATGGCGCCAGCGCCATAACTCCATTGCACTATCATACGGACCACATTTGGGGGGGCGCCCCCCCATCCACCGGGCTCCGTATACAATCTACCCCCCTCAAAAATCCTGGCCATACCACTGGCCAGGTTATATAAGACAATTGGAAGCCTATGAGAACAGTAATATCGCAACTTAAAAAATGCACGCACAAAGCAAACCACAGCATAAAAATTCCACAAACAAACCTGACTCAACCCCTGCTGTGTCAAAGCGGAACATTCCAAATATCTGGCGGCCCGAATTTTTCCGGCCATTTTGGCCCCGTGATTTCGATTTATCGGCGCCCGACCCTCGGCAGCTAATTGACGCCCGTGTGAAGGGTCGTCGCGTAGATCCAATTTTGTGCCTGGGTGTTTTTTTTAATTTGGAGTGGGGGTGAAACGATGTTGATCTGGGGCCAGTTCGCAAATTGAGAAGTGAGAAGTAAAATGGCAAATGCGTTGTGAATTGAATTGAGAAGGAAATGGGCAAAAGCGAAGGGAAATAAAAAAATTTAATATTTTTTTTACTTCGCTTTTGCCAATTTACTTACCATTTCCCTTCGCTTTTGCCAATTATTTTCTCAATTCACTTCTCATGTCACTTCATACTTGCCAATTTTCTTCCCAATTCATATCACATTTGCCATTTTACTTCCCACCTCAGCAGTCGCCTTTTTCTCGAGCGCCTCCCCACAAAAATGCGGCAACTCCGTAACCCCACAGATTGATTTAATTGCAACAACTAGTCTCAACTAGGGTTGGAAAAAAACGTTTTTTTTAACTCCATGTTTTTTTAAAACAAAACGTTTTTTTAAAGCCCCCAGATATGGCATTGGGTCAACATTTATAGGTATATCAGACAAGTGGCAATACTCTGTGATGTTATATATGACCATTTAATGGCTGTGGAGCCATGGGATAGCATTATAAGTGGTGATTTGTGTCAAAAATGTCCATTTTTTGTCGACATGTTCTTTTATCGTCTTATAGTCGAATGTTCGTGACTTCAAGTGAAGTTTGGCATGGAATAGTGATCAAACAAGGTTATAAAAGGAGGTTGTTACTTTGGGAGTGATGTTACACATTGTGGAGGTACATGGAAGCAAATTACCTGAACATAATATACTACAGCAACATATGATGGCTTATTTACCCATGGTAGCACATAGAACTGGTTGCTTTGATACTAAAAATGCCACAAAATCAATGAAAACAACCACCAATGTCAAATTGTGTGTGAAATTGAGCGCAAAAATTTAACAAAATACCTAAGGCTTAGTACTAAAAATTTTCGCCGATTTAAAAAAAACGTTTCGGACCTCGTGTCTTAATAAAACAACGTTTTTTTAAATAAAACGTTTAAAAAAACATCGGCCAACCCTAGTCTTAACTGTGACTAGCATTGATAAAATCGTCAATTTTTAGAAAATATGATTAAATAGAATCTCAGAAAATCTCTCACGAAAAATATATAATTAAATCTCTCAAAAAACCCTGGAAAAAATATAAATAAATATAAATATCAGATTTTGAGAGATTTTCTGAAATTTAAATATATATATAATTAAATCTCTCTAGAAAATCGTGAAAAAATATAAATCTCAGAAAATTTTATATTCTCTTAAAATCTCCCAGAGATATTTTCAATTCTAACTGTGACACCTCAAAAACTAGAGGTGCCATTGCCACAGTTTTACTTACTAATTAAAAACGATAAACATTGAAAATATGATTTCAGCAATTTTGGGATGTTATCCCAATTTGGAAATTTGGGCATTTCCCACCATTTGGGGAATTTTTTATCATAATTAAGTTAAAACTTGAACTTAAAACCATCCGAAAACTTACCGACTAAAACGATGGGTGTGTCGGGACAATGATGCCTAATTTCAGGTATCCATTTTGTCAAAACGTTGTCGAAACTGACGGGAGCCACCAGTGAAAAACAAAGAATGAAAACGTCCGTCTGAAATGGTGGGGGTTATTTGAGGGTATGTCTTCAAGCGGATACGTGTATGAAAGTCCAGCGCAATGTCTAGATCATTCGGTTTCAATTAGGGATGGAAAAAGGGATGTTTTTCAACTAGCCCGTTTTTTTAAACAAAGTTTTTCAAATTGTGAAATGCGATGAATTGAAACAGGCTATCCGTAGTCCCAATCATGTAAAAATGAAAATGTCATTCCACTGTCACTATTTTTGATCCTTGGACTTTTGACAGGTCAAGTGGCACAACTAGAACTTATATTAGAGTACAAATAGAAAATCAAGGACAAAGTTTCATAAGCATACATGACCCCCAAAAATCACAAAAATACGCCCGCCGCAGAAACCTCACCTGGGGATAACTGAGAGGTCTCAATCTGTCATAATCCTCCTGTCCCGCAGTGTCCCAAAGTCCCAAATTGACTGTGCACCCGTCCACGACCATTTGCGTACTGTAGTTGTCAAATCTGAAAATATATAAGTGACAATGATTTATTGATTTGAGACCTGAATTTTGAGGAAACAGGGGCAGGGCGAGATAGATACTTTCTGGTGGAGATTTCGGAGGTAATGTGACAAGCTTTATTTGGCGCACTGTAGTGAACTATACGAAAAATAGCATACGGTACAGTAATAAATAATGGACCATTAACCACCAATAAACGGTACGGTAAATCGGCAGGAACCCACCAAACGATGTTAACACTCATCCACCGGAAAAAAACGGTAAGCTAAAGTAATTTCTAGACGATATAGTTTTATACGCTTTATACGGGGAAATCTGTAACCCCCAAAAAACTAACACCATTCTCAGTGCAATTTACCAATTGACCAACACAATCAAAAACAGGAAACTAACACAGTTGGCACATATTCAACGGGAAAAGAATCAGTTGTGTAGGAAATCAGCATACAAGTTTTTCCCACCGTTCCATCTCCAACAACAACACATTTTATCTGTCTGCTTGGCGCCGACATTTTACGGTGTTTTAAGTGACTTTTTCGTGTTTTCTTGTATCGATGGAAAATGAATATGATTAGCTAAGTGATTGGAATGACATGTTAGATTAGTACAAAATCTGGAAGTATGGGTGAAGTTTTAATTTTTGAAAAGGGATTAAAAATCCGGGACAAAGCGAAACCATATTGGGTTACACATTTTTTTATTTTTCAGTGTACACACTCGTTCATCCAGTACAATAAAAACAATTTTCAAAGAATCTTAATGAACAAATTTACTCGGCTGTTTTTCTCATAAAATTTAGAAATTTAAACAACCGTTTTTGTCCAGTATTCATTGGGAAGTTGCCATATAACCCGATAAATACTCGATATTCATATCTGTAAAAAAGTACAACTGTTTCCACCTAATTTGTGCACTCATGCATTTTAACGATAGAAATTTTGCACATCTGTTACACATTCGGTAACGTAAATTGGTCACTTTTTATTTGCGCATCTATTTTTATCATCTTGAATCACATGAAATGAATCATCGATGAAGTTTCTTTATGCATTCATTTATTCGTGAATTTATCATTTTCCGTGTCAGTTTGCGTCACCATCGACTGATGAGTCACCGTAAAAATCTTAATTGAAATTTATTTTTGTCATCGGATATTTCAGGGCACATGTTTATGCATCATATTTCAACATATTTGTTCCTTATATTTCTTCAAATCTGACTAGGATTTTTTTTTGATATCAACAAATTGGTCATGGACAGGGTTGGTTTTATAAAAATTATTTGTATACAAATTGTATGAAAATTTGTATTTTATTTTTATTTTATTCTTGTTTTATTTAATTTTATTATTGTTTTATTTTATTTTATTTTATTCCCAAAAGTCATTAAAAAATAAAATGACACCATTTTACAAAAAAAATCTACAAAAATTTTACAAAAAATCGGAATCATGCATGCAAGGCCAGAAAAAGGTCATCATTAAGTGTCAAGTGTCATGACAAATGTTAAGTTAAGTGTCAATTGTCATCGCAAATGTCAGCAAAGTGGCAACTGACATGACAAATGTCATGCAAAGTGTAAATTGTGTATCCAAATACTATGTTTTTGTATCCAAAGCTTATGTTTTGTATCCAAATCATATATTTTTTGTATCTAAATGTCAACGTAAGACTTGGATTCCAAAACAACAAGATTTGGATACAAAACATCAATTTTGGATACAAAACATAAAATTTGGATACAATTTGCTTGACAATTGACACTTTAATTTATATTTGTCATGACAATTGACACTTGCATGACATTTTACATGACATTTGACACTTTACGAAGCTTGTGACTGCCCCCAGTTCCATGAAAAAAACAGGTAGAAACTCAAACAACAGGACAAAAAAATTACAAAAAAAATATTACTAATTTACAAAAAAAAATTATACAATTTTACAAAAAAAATACGAATTTTTATGTTTTTTGTTGAAATTTTCCATTTCATTTCATTCTTAAATTTTCCATTTTATTTTTATTTTATTTTTGTTTTTTTCTGGCATTTTGCCAACCCTGGTCATGGACTTTCATGAAATTTCTGGTGAAATACGTAATTGGGGACATCCGTTCCAAAAGTTCACAAGTGCCAAATCCAGAAAAATCGAGTTAGCTGTGGATTCGACATCCACGTATAATTCTGCCCATTTTGGTAAAAAAATTAGTGTTATAGTCCATTTCGTTCCCGAGATACAGTGGTACCGTTTTTCAGAAAAATCACAATTTTCATATCGAAAGTGCACATATCCATCTCAGATCCCCTATGAAAAATAGGACTTTCATTTCGTAAGTGCACATATCCATGTCGGACCACCGGAGTTTCATTTCATAAGTGCACATATCCAAAAAATAGTTTCATTTCCAAAAGTGCACGCGTGCTCCGGATCGCTCGCGAAGAGCCGGCCGGATTTCCCATACAAAAAAAAGTTTCATTTCCAAATGTGCATACGTGAATTTCCAAATATATTTTGCTCTATAAATCGAGTACGGGTATAAATACAGATATGAAAATTTAGGTTTGTGTACTTCTCGAAAAGGGCTTCTCAGTGGTGTAATTGGTTTTGCCCTGCGATGCACCGTTAGGAAGTTATTTACATTTCAAGTTCAAATTTTCAAATTTACTCCTTATTTTGGGTGGTTTACAAAATATGACATAACTCCCAAAATATTTATCAGCCGACAAAATTTAGGGACACAAAAATTGTAGACAAATGTCCGAGATATCTGAAAAGTGCAGGGCAAGCTTTGTCGCCCAAACATGGCGCTGCCGGGCCAGCGCCAAACTTTAAAATGCGATTTTGAAAAATCGAAAAATCTGGATATGTTAACTTTTGGAATGAAAGTCCCCAATTATCACCTAAAACGTTAAAATAATAAACCCCTGGGTGTATTTCGATGAAATACGGTATTTTACATAAAGTTTTTGGCACCGGTATAAACGCTCGGATGCAGAAAAATGTTTGCAATCGAAAATGTTTTTTAGAGTGAAAAATTTATATATGCACACAGTGGTTTATTTACATTATTTCGAGTCGTTTTTTAGTATTGCAAATCGTTTTTTACCTCAAAAACGTTAGAATACCATTTATGGAAACAGTGCTGCTGTGCTGCGAGTTTTTTTCCGACGAGAAGCAATTTTTATTCAAAATTTCAAAACCAAAATTTCAATTTAAATGATTTGATTAAATAGTGGATATGGACTAATACGAATTTAGTATTTACCTTCATTGTCAATCACACTCGTGTATGTAGAAGGGCACAAAATCAAACGTGTAAATCAACTATTTTGCTTTTATTTCGCACTGCAATGTAACGATATCCATTGGTTTTAGAACGTAGACCAGTCTACTTTCTTCATTGGAGTTTTCTGGAAGAAGAAATGATATAGGTAATCAGGTAAAAAGTTACATGTAAAATAGCCATTTTACCTAGAATTTGGAACCGAAACTTTGGTGCCAAACGCCAAGGGCGCTTTTCACACCCATAGCGCCATGTCATATTTCAAGAGTGCCATGGCGCTTTCTAAAAGTATGGCGGCAAGCGCCAGAAGCGCCATGGCGCTTTTACAGCACTACTATGCAGGGGTCTCCTAGATTTTGCCCTCTGGGGGGTTGGATGGATAGACAATCGCTCCTCCGGAGAGATAGCTGAAAAATTTTCTGGGGGGAGGGTTCGCGGGGGTTCAATATATAGGCTGTTTCGGGCTGTAGAAGAAAGAAAGGGTAGAAAAAGCGCTCAAAGTAGGTGAAAAATGGCTAAAAATAAGTATATTTGCTCATATATAGCCAAAATAGCCGAAAATAGGCAACAATGAACATGTACTAACGATTTTGGAGATGAAAATCTATAAAAAGGCATGCAGAGTAGCGATTTTGAGCAACAATTTTGGCAAAATTTCTCAAAAATTGCTCCGGGTGGGTAGATAGCTGGGCGATTTGGGGGGTAACCCCCCCCCAACCCCCCCCCCCCCGCCCTTGGAGACCCCTGCTACTATGGCTCTACACTTTTGTGTTGCTGCACTCACCATCGCCACCTGAAAATTGTCCAGTGTGATTTTGCCATTCCGCACAACCATCAGTTTCAGTGTCAACGTCTTCATTTTGCATTTCATGCTTCCATTTCAGCCTTTGTCTTTCGCACAACAGTCTATTTGCACTCAGAGTTAATTGTTTGCATGTAGAAACTTCAAATGTGGTGAATAGTCCCTGATAAGAAATATGTCATTGTTTTTTAAAGGCACCACATAAATACTGGTGCTGTCCACACTAGTTTACTTATGGTAAACTAAGAGTATCGTGAACTGATTTTTCAGTTTCTGAGCGCATCTGAGTTTACTAGAATGTGTTATTTTTCATCTCCGTGAACTGTACTTGATGAACATTCCGGTGAACTCAAATGCGCTCAGAAGCTGGAAAATAAGTTTACCAAATTGTTATTTTTCCTTTAGTGAACTAGTGTGTGCACCCCATTTAAGTATCTGAAAATACCCACACTCAGATCCACGGAAACATTTTTAGCCCATTTTCCTTCATTCCCTTGAAACACATTTTCCAGTCTGATTAAAACACTTCTACTAGTTTGCCACTGTTCCAATGTGAGCAAATTTATCTCATTTGGCAAGTCTCTGTTAAGTCCTGAGAACTGGAAAATAAATAATTTTATCAAAGAGATCCTGATTCAGAATCCAGTAAAAATCATTTTATTGTGCTTCAAATTGTATATGAAATAAAGAAATTGTTTACAAAATATACCACTTGTAGAGTCATGCAATGGACATAAAAAATCATGCTATTTTCAGCATAAATATAATGTGCACAAAAACTGTATATTTTAGTATAAATACCATATACCTCATTTTTGAATTCTCTGCTTCTTGTCTGCAGTCTAGAAAATCCAAGCATTTCCTTCCCTTTGTACATCTCTAACATCTTCCTTCTGTACACACCTGGCGCTGTGCTAATTTTGTTGAGTGCCAGCCAAATGGTGCCTTTTGCAACTAAGCCTTTTCCACTTGGGCCAGGTTCCAAAAGGGGCTCAGCAACACCATAATTGTCATCGTAGAGCAGACGTCTGTGTAACTGAAAGTTCGCAAAATGATGCTAGCACAAAATGCCATGGCGCTTTTTGCTTTGGCGCTAGCGCCAAGCGCCAGCGCCAAGCATTCTGTTCCTGGCGCTGGGTAAAAATAGTGCCGAGCGGAAAAAGCACCATGGCGCTTTTTGCTTTGGCGCTAGTGCCAGGCGCCAGCGCCATGGCGCTTTTACATCACTAATCGGGATTCATTTTTGAAATTTCGGAATCGGGATTGAGGTTTTTGGATCGGGCGGGACCACAATATCCCCTGAAATATATCAGGATTCAGGATCGGGGTCCCGTTTGAAGTGTGAACTGACCATGAGCTCCATTGCACCATTTGCCGGTGACGTGCCCCCTTGTGACCTGTCAGTGATCAGTGTTACTTGACTTTCATTGTCCTGGAAATTGGTCATAATATTACATATTTACAAATAATACATATTTACATATTTAATATACATGAAACGTTTTTTGTAAATGTGAAATGCTTCCTACTCGTCAAAGTGGGGGGGGGGGTGTTATTCGAGGGGGAGTTATTTTTCCTCACACCCACAAGAGGGGGGACTTATTCGAGAGGGGGAGTTATTTGAGAGGGGGGACTTATTCGAGGATATACGGTATCTCAAAAAACCTTTGTAAAGATGTTTGTGCCCACACACTAGTCCACAAGTAAATTTTTTTAAAGTTTAAAAAACTTAAAAATAAACTCTGAATTCAGGTGTCCGTCAAGTCAACTGCTGCTGATGGAGATTAAAAATAACTCACTCCATTAAATTTTCAAAGCTGATACATCAGTTTTCCAATGTTTTTTCTTCAAATTTTGGTACAAAGTTGGTGTGCGTAGGGCGTTTGTCTCACAATTAGGGTTAAAAAAACGTTTTTTTAACTCGATGTTTTTTTAAAAAAACAACGTTTTTTTATAATTATTAAAAAAACGTTCTTTTTTAAAAGCTCCCAGATATGATCTTGTGTCAACATATATAGGTATATCAGACAGTGGCAATACTCTGTGATGTTATATATGACCATATAATGTCTGTGGAGCCATGGGATAGCATTATAAGTGGTGATTTGTGTCAAAAATATCCATTTTTCTGTCGATAGGTTCGTATATCGCCTTATAGTCGAATGTTTGTGACTTCAGGTAAAGTTTGGCACGGAATAGTGATGAAACAAGGTTATAAAAGGAGGTTGTTACTTTGGGAGTGAAGTTACACACTGTGGGGGTACATGGAAGCACATTACCTCAATATTATATACTACAGCAACATATGACGGCTTATTCACCCATAGTAGCACATAGAAATGGATGTTTTGATACTAAAAATGCCACAAAACCAATGAAAACAACCACCAATGTCAATTTGTGTGTGAAATTGCGCGCTTGCGCGCAAAAATTTTGCAAAATACCTAGTGCTTAGTACTAAAAATTTCGGCCGATGTTTTTTTTTTAAACATTTTGGATGTCATGTTTTTTTTCTATTAAAAAAATGTAGTTTAAAAAAAAAACGTTTAAAAAAAACATCGGCCAACCCTACTCACAATAATATTTTTTTGTTGAAAATCACACGGCTTGAGCAGAGAAATGATACAAAAACTGTGTGTGCATATTTTTCACATTTTGAAATATTATCATGACTTACTTTCCCATGTTATTTATATACCTATATTCGAGTCTGAAACGGTTAGGGTTTTTTTGTACCTACTACCTATTTCAATTTCACACAATTTATTTACCTTGATGAACATTGCACTGGTAACTGGGTAGTAATTTCCAGATATTGGTTCACTATGCTCAAATTCATATGTAGGTTGGTAGTTCAATCTGTGTGGATGATTTAATTGTTCACATGCAAGACATGTAAATTCAGCATTGATATGAAATTTACTTTCTCTTCAAAAATTGTCTGCCATTAGATTCAGTGTAGAAATATTGCTGTGTATCCATGTTGCTTGTGAATCGAGTCACTATTTCCTTCCCTATTCGATCACTGAAATGGGTACTATTAATTGTACAATTTGAAGCAGTTGTTGTTTTAAAGAGAAAAAAATTTTTATTTACCCACCCAATTGGAATTGGACCCACAAGCCAGTTTAATTCCAAATGGTCTGAATTTTTCCACAAGCGAATACTTTGGGAAATCCACGGGTTGAATTTCTGCCTGATTTCTTGGACCAAAGTACCCTGAAACGTCTCCTATATCTAAAAACACATTTTTTCAATTATCCATCAAAATTTGAAACTTACATTGATAAAAGTTATTTCTAATTTCCCTGCTGTAGATACTTTTGCTGTTCCATTCGGTCGGAAAACGTAAGCACCTGTGAACATCCATTAACATCCCAAAAGTTTACACAAAACACAAATATTGCAAATTGCACCTGATGGTTGGTTGTCCACAAAACTTGGCCCCATGCCAGCATACCACATGAAATTTTGGCTGATTTCTTTTGAAATATTTTCAATTTTGTTTGTAACTTTCTTCAGCAAATTATTTTGATCAAATTCAACTTTGAGTTTCTAGCAAAAGGTGATCAAAATCACTACTTTTATCAGTAGTTGCAAATGTATTGACCAAATAAACATTTCTAACCTCATTCTCCAAGACTTTTCCAGTATTCAATGGGCTATCAGTTACCATTTCCACATGAATGTCAGAGTCTTTTGTAACTCCCATGTTTCTATTTTTCAGCAGCTTTTTCACCTTACTGGTTGAACTAATGAGAAATGTCCTGAATCCCAATGGTTTTATTTGGCTGGCCACAAAATGAACTTCATGTGCTGCAGGGTTTTCATATTGTATTTGCTGATGTATTTCAGGCCAGACACTTGAAACCTGTCAATTTTGAATACATTCAGGCCTTAAAAAAGTTCCACTCAGAAATGGATAACTTTGTACCTGGCTAGGAACCAGTTGAAAAAATCCAGTGTGCTCCACAACATGTGCACTTGCACCATCAAATGGCACACTCACTTGCACATCTCTAGTTTGAGCCAGTGGGTTAAATACTGTCACAGTGATCTGTTGTGGACAATTTCCATTCAAGGTTGACATTTACAAGAAAAAGAAAATTTAAACAGCCCAACCATTGTTTGGTTCTGCACAGGTGGACATACTGAGATATTTAATTGAGGGCAAATTTCAATTTGTGGTGCTCTTTCACCAAAGAATTTCTTTTGTGCATCATTGAGAACTTGCTGTAAAAGGTTGAAGATCTGAACAATTAATAGTAAAACACAACATTTTGAGTGTTTTCTCACCTGGCATTCATGTAAACCTGTAGACAACCTCTTTTGGTAGTCATATGTTACTGCTTGCTTGGCTGTACCCCTGTAATCAAAAAGTACTTGGCTATTTTTTCATGCTCTTAGAAATTCAATGCTTTAATTTTATCTTTTATTGGAGTTATGTCTACAGTTGGGAGAAATTTAAACATCTTTTTGAATGCTTTGAATGTTATCACCATTCATTTTTCAACTTTTTGTGTCTTGGCACTCTTCCAATGTAATTTTCACCTGCCGTTCAATTAACCGTGCTGTTCTACTGTTACCGTGTGCGCCAAACGTGTCACATTCTATTAGAGGTGCCCTTCTACTGGATATATGCCATTCTATTCCAAGAAATACGGTACTCACGTTACAGCATCGTGATGTTGATTGAGTGCAACCGAGGCACTAATCACATCCATATCACTCACATCATATTCATTTAACAGTGCAAGTGCATCCATCTGTTTGCACAGCTGTAAAATTTGCAAGTAAAAGTGAAATAGAGTAAAATTACAAGCAGAACCTCTCAAAGAAAGAGAAGATATCACAACCTGCAGAAAGCCACTAGTCTGCCTTATTTGTCTTTTCAAGGCCGGTCTGCTTGTAAAATAGCCAGTCCAGTATTGGTGCGCACCACTGGCATATGGGAAAAAATCATCATTTTTGCTAGGAAATGTCAATTCTTTTATTGAATTGACCGCTTTGATGTAACAGGAAGGGGTGGAATAAAACATTGATACGTTTTTGTAGGGAGTTTTGATACTTGCTGGCATCGCCTGAAAGTTTTGGGTCTTTGACAATGGGTTTTCTCAAATAAATTGAGTGATGGAATTGTGAATGGGTTATGAAAGCGAGCCAGGCAATTCATGCATTCAGCTGGCTTCCGCATGCTTCATGGATGTATGGTCTTGTTTTTTTGCTGGGCTGTTTTGAGATAACAACCTACCGTATTACCTCTAATATAAGGTATACATTATATTAATTTCCTCATTTTTTCCGGCGTTTTGGCATACCGTATATTAGAGGGTACCTTATATTGTTTTCGTCAGATTTTTAAAACATGTTACCAAAAGTGAAAAACAACGCAATGCATTTCATCGAACTGAAATGTAACGAAATGGTGAACCAGGCCTAATACGAATTGACACAGAGTTGTCTGAGTGCTTTTCGTCACCATTTTAGTTGAGTGAATGCTTCGTAAAATGAATAAGGCGCAAGTGTTCCTGAAAGTTTTGAGAAAAGATAACACCCGTGAATAACATCCCCCTTGAATGCCCCCCCCCCCCTTGAATAACACCCTCCCCTCCAAAGGTTTCAAAATACCCCGGGGTGTTATTCGAGGATATATAATATATATAAACACAGCTGAAAAAAGAGTAAGTCAAAACGTTCAATTCCAGCTAAATATGAAAGCCAACCTTTCGATCAATCGCCTTAATCAATTTCTCAATATTTGACCAATAAATATCAGCATTTTGCCACTGAAAATCTCCACCCATCAAAATAAGCGCGTGATTATGCCTGTAATGCTTCGCCTCGTCGGTGACTTTTGTTAGAAATTCCACTATTTTGGAATCTAAGTTGTAGCCAGACAATCTGGGGTCATCCTGTGTTATAACACATTGGAAAAGACAGTAAATAGGTATAGGATTGTGCCCACAAACACTACACTACAACTATGAAATGCTCGACCATTTTGGTGAACTGTTTGCACAAAACAGTGTGAAACACTAGTACTACGCTGTACAGTGTTTCATACTGTTTTCTGCAAACACTTAACAAAAATGGTCGAGCATTTCGTACTGGTAATTTAGTGTGTGTGGATCCATTATGAGCAAAAAAAATTTGCCACAAAGTTGAAATGAGTACAATTGAGTATTTACCATAATGGGTGGATCATCACAGTCCCAGCAAAAACCAGGTGGAGGATAATACCACCAGTAGAATGAGTGAGTGAAAATATCACTGCTGGCACCTGAGAAAATTTGTTTATTTATTTCTGTGAACGGTTTCCTCACAGCAATGATCCACCAATTATGAAACTTTTTAAATTTGCAATCACTATTTCAAAGCTCACCATAATTGGTGTATCAGAGCAGCGCGTGTCAAAACAGAAACCGGGCGGGGGCTCGTAATGCCAGTAAAATCCATGTGTGAAAAGTGTGTCAGCTAAGTATGTTTCAAAAGTTCGTGGACAGATGAATTTGTAGATAAATCAGAATCAAACGTTTTACCTCCATTATCTGAGCCACTCCACAGCATTTCCATTGATTTATTTGCCAGTCTCTTTTCTTTGTCTTTAAAATGGATTCTTGCAAAAAACGTCGCATCAAAACCCATCTACAGTGGGAAAACATTGGTGATTGTCACTTCAATGGAAACAAATACCATATATCCTCGAATAAGACTGCAGCAAAGCTATTATTTTATTGGAAGTTTTGGAGGGGGAGTTATTCAAGTGGGGTATTTTTTCCTCAGACATTTCTGGAAAACTTATACTTTATTCATTGAATGACTCATGTAATCCAGTTAACAGTTCAACAACTACAAAAACATGGTATGCAGGCTAAAATTCATGTTCACTAACATGCAAATCATTCAAAACGACATTGTGGATACACATATCCCATACCCAGAGGGGGAGTTATTCAAGGGTTTCTTCCCTCACCTGGCCTGGCTAACAGGTGGAAGTTATTCAAGGGGGTCTTATTCGAGAATATATGGTGTGCAGTTTTTGTACAAAAGTTTATTCACCACAACAAACTTGAGCAAAAAGGTTTGCATTTTCTCTGCTGTGCCCAAATGGATCCACTTGCCATGTTACAGTTGGTCTAGCACATTTTCCAAAAGTTTGATTCAGCTTTTTATGGCCAAATGTCGTCTGGTCTATCATGTCAACATAAAATGCTGCTGCCTCATCATTTTGGGTCCACCCACCATTTATGAATTCCAACTGCCCTTTATGTTTTTGGGTAGTGAAATTAAGTGACTATGATGTACTTTAATTGTGTTGATAAGTGAAAATGGGAGGATGAATTTAATGATTTTGCCACGCTCAATTTATTTCTATTTTTCATTCAATTTTTGGTAGGCTTCCAAGTCATTTCAGTTTTTATAGGTGCCTTTATGTAATTGCATCCTATGTAGTGTTGGAAAAGCGCCAAGAATAATGGTGCCAGGTGCCAAGGGCACCATTGCACCATTCTAATTATTGGCACCAGGCACCATGTAGCGCCACAGAAAAGGCCACCAAGTGCCAATGGCACCATGGCGCCATTAAAAGGGCGCCAGCATCTTGGCGCCATTCTATCACTAATCCTATGTTTTATATCAGTTTATGTGGTATGGCCGGGTTTACGTGGATGTTTTCTAGAAAAAAAAGTTGAAAAAATTACAACATGTTTTGCATGGTTACCTTCATTTATCAATCTTTTAACTTGGTGCCTTGTGAAATCACTCTGTTGCTGCAGCCAGCGCCAGAAAAAGCCAGTTTCACAGTAGGAAAATCTCCTTTTTGGATCTTTTTCTAGACCTTGAATCACCGTGTTCAAAATGTATTGCACACCAGCGCGAGCAATGTAGTTTTTGTCTGCGAATTTTGGTAAAAATTGCAAAAAAATTTCACAATCAGATTGTAATTGAAGTAAAAACCAACCTCCCCAAAAATATTCATCGACATTCTTTAACCAGCCCATGTCATCGTGAGTGTGCGGAATCACGTGAATGTTCAGTGTCTCAGAACTTTCGGCCCATTTGTTGCACGCCTGTGTTGATTATAACCGTATACCCTCGAATAAACCCCAGGGGGGCGTTATTTTTCAGGTTGAAAAGTTTGAGGGGTAGGATAAACGAGGGGGTTATTATTTCGCCAGAATTTTTTTGAACACCCAGTACTTATTTTTTGTTGTCTGTAATGTATGTTGACAGTGCAACAATAACCGCCATGCATAAAGTCTACAGACTTACATAAGTGTGTAGATGCTGAGAGTTCTAACCCTGTTCTAACAAAACAATCATTGTTATTAAAGAGTGTTCTGCATTACCCGGTTCACAAATCGCAGCTTTTGTCACTTAAGTCCTCTTAACACTCAATTTGGGGGGGGGGGTATTTCGAGGGGGGTTTATTAATTCATACTGGCCATTTTGAGGGCGGGTATATTTCGACGGGGAGTAGTTCAAGGAAATAGGGTATTCAGAATTTCCGAGCAACCTCGTGAATTGATTATACCGTATATAACCTCATAGCTGCATTTCTCCGCATATATTCCATGGAAAACGCATTGCACTGCAAACAGAGTGGCTAAAACTAGAAATGTTTTTGGAATTTTCATTGTCGGCAGTTTTCGGCAGGATGTCTGAAGATTATTTCATTTCATTTGAATTGGAAAATATTATTTGAACAAACGGTAGCGGTAGCAGCTGGTAAGTTTCACATTAAACAATGTTTGCGTGTACAATTTCATTTACATGACTTATCACTTGCGCTTGCGGTAGCCCACATAAATTACTTTTATTTGGTGCAGATAAACAGACAAGAACTTTACGCTCAAATTCTTATCAAATTGTGAAATAAAGTATTTTATTCGCCGTATGGAATGATTTAATATAAACTTGTGTTCTATGCAAAACAATTGACAAAGCTTCAACGGTTTTGTATGCCCAACTTGTATTGCATTTCAATATGATGTATTGCTTTCTATCATTCGTATCTAACGTGACGATGGCAAAGCATCTGAAAAGTGTTGAAATTTTTGAAGTGTTTTTCTATTCACAATGATTTTCGAATTTATAATTTTTTTTGGCAAAAACGTTTTAATATATTTTTTGAATTAGAAATTGATAGCGTTTTTGAACCTGGTGTTAAGATAATTATTTGTTAGGATTTGGTCATAAATATAACAGTATTGATCCCACTTTCCAGTGTGACAGAATACGAAATAGCCGTAGACCAACACTCATCCAGAGAGTAAACAATAACTCAAAACAAGTTGCTCGACTTCAACATGGTGGATGTGCTGAACCACGTTCAATGCAGCATTGCAGTAGAGTTGAATTGAAGCTGCATCATTGGGCCAACACACGCTAGTTGACATTGACACCAAATGTCAACTGGTGCCAGTCCCAGACCCTGTAGAATGCCATTTTGCAGGGCATTTTCCATGACTTTTGACACTTTGCATGACACTTGACATTTTACAGGGCTTTTTACAGGGTCTGGGACTGCCCCCTGGTGCCGATCCCCATTCAAAGCTTGCTGATGATCCGACGAATGACGTTTAAACGCAAGATTTGAATTGGGAACGGAACCAGTTGACATTTGGTGTCGATGTCAACTAGCGTGTGTGGGGCCACTGTCGTGCGATGTGCCGCTGCATCGTGTGGCAAATTTGTCTGTATAGAATATAGATAAATAACAGCTTTATGGCTGTGTTTCTCTGCCGACTTTTCGTAATTACTTTTAATAATGTTGTGATAATGTTGGTTTCCGGCCATCCACTAGTTTCGAACAACAAATCTAAACCGAAGGCAATTTTTATCACAAAGAAATCCTTGATAAAATCAAAACAAAAAATTTTATTAGCGTGGAAAAAACAGATGGCTATATAGGTAAATAGCATAGTATTACAGAATGCAGTAACCAAAATATTGTATTTTTCTTCTGACAAATTTTAAGACACCCTCATTACAAACAAGAAGAATATGTACATCTGAATATAAACTGAATCTATCACGTGACTAAAAATGTCAAATAAATACCTCAACACATGCACGAATATGGCCTCCTTTTGGATAAAATTGACAAATCAATTCAATCTAAAGCTGAGCATTTTGCCAAAAAAAATATTAAAAATAAAAAAATCATTCTTTATTTCCATTTGCATCATTCTCGACAGCATCTACAGAATCAATTTTGGCATTCTCCTCAGGATTCGGACTTTTCGCATTTTTCATCGTATTGATACTTTCGATCAACTTCTCATGGCGTGTGCGCCATTCGGTATTTGGTCTTGGAAATTTTCCACCAAACTGAGTGTGTAATTGGACATTATTGGACTTGAATAGCGATGCAAAAGCGCCAAAACTATGGCGTCAAGCGCCAAAAAATATGACACTTTGCAGACACAGCACCAATGCGAAAAGCGTTTTGGTTAGAAATGGAAAAGCGCCGTGGCGTATGCGCCATTCCAAACTTTTTCAATCAGACTTACCGTATTTCCTCGAATTACCCCCGGGGGGGGTTATTTTTTCAGAGTGAAAATTTTGAGAGAAAAACGTGAAAAATGCGACAATAACCACCATTTATAAGGTTTTACAGGCTTAGATAAGGATGTAGATGATATAAACGATGTTCTAATGTAACACAGTAAGTGTTTTGAACGTCTGTTATGCATTTCCCAGACCACAAATTCATGGTGCCCATTTTGAGGGGGGGTATTTCGAGGGGGGGGGGTATTTCGAGGGGGGGTATTACGAGGGGGGGTATTTCGAGGAAATACGGTATAAAAATTAGAAAATTTAAACTTAAACAGCAAAACTTCAAATACAGCTTACTTGATCCAATTCCTTTTGAACTTTTTGCACACTTTCCAGCGTTATGTCGCTATTTTGTGCCCGCTGCACACCAGAATCAAATTTTCCGCGGTCACCTGAATAGTTTTTACGCATTTAATTTTCCAATTAATTTTATTCAAAATCCAAAGTAACTCAACTGTTTCCACCCAGACTTGCACTGAGTTTGCCGCAAACGTTTTCGTGACGTTTCTGTTCGATTTGGAGGAACATAATGTTATTTTTAAACCGATTTGTTTGAATAACTCCCCCTTGAATAATCCCCCTTCAGGCATATTGTAAATTTGTTGAGTCAAATTTGAACAAAAATGACATGTTCTTTTGTTCATAAAGCATGGTATTGTGTGAGATGTTGATAGAAACATGCTTGCATATTTTTATAATCGCTCACTTGAATAGCCCCCCTTGAAAAAGTTCAGACAACGAAACATTCCCCAGGGGAATAATTTGAGTCCCGTAATATTTTATATCAAATGGTAGTAAATGGGGCTATCATGGCACTGGCCCCATTCCTGGGCACCATGCAATGGCGCCATTGGCGTTGACGCCAAAAATCACGGAATTTTTGATAACACAGGTGAAATGGCAAAATGCGCGTTTGCGTGGAATTTATACTACCGTATTTCCTCGAAATACCCCCCGGGGGGTGATTGTTTCATAGTGCTCCCGAGAGGGTGGGGGGTTAAACGAGGGGGGGGGTATTTCGAGGGGGGGTTATTATTTCACAAGAACTTTTTTGAAATCCTAGTACAAAATCGTTGTTTGTGATGTGCGCTGGGGTAGAAAAATGCATCAATAACTGACATGTAAAGACTCCTGTATAGTGATGGAAAAAGCGCCAGGCTTTTGGCGCCAAGCGCCAAAAGCGCCATGGCGCTTTTCTGACCCCGGCGCCAAGCGCCAATGGCGCCAGAGCAAAATGGCGCCAAGCGCCAAAAGCGCCATGGCGCTTTTCTGAACCTCAGCGCCAAGCGCCAATGGCGCCAGAGGGTAATGGCGCCAAGCGCCAATAGCGCCAGCGCCAAAAAATTACTTCTACAATTTGATGGTAGAAAAATGAGTGCATAACTGTGAGTGACGTACCGCTGAAGTCTATTGAACTTTTCCCCACTCAAACAACCACTAAATCGGGGCAAAATTTCTCAAATAATCGCTCTGGAGAGATACATATCTGGTCGATTTGAGGGGGTGGGGGGCTCGAGGGATAGTAGCCTAAAATTTAGCCTTAGGTTAGATAGATAGCTGAGCGGCCCCGGGGATAGATAGCTGGAGTATTTGTTGGGGGGTAACTCCCCTCCAATCCCCGCCAGACTGAACCCCTGATTTAAACTGCAAGAAAGAATTGGGAGCAAAGCATATAAGGGGATTTACCTCGATTTTAACACCTCTGCTTTTATTCGATGTAGGCATCTATTTATATAAAGTCTACCCTTATATTAATCAATATTTATTCAGTTGCCTCAAAATTGATCAACTGCAGTGTCGATTTCACCGTATTATAACACTTTTTTATTATCATAGTTGGCGCTTTTTTGGCGCCATTAAAAAGGTCGGCGCCAGGCGCCAATAGCGCCACCAGAAAATGGCGCCAAGCGCCAAAAGCGCCATGGCGCTTTCTCAGACCCCAGCGCCAAGCGCCAATGGCGCCAGAGCGTTTTAGCGCCAAGCGCCAAAAGCGCCATGGCGCTTTTTGCTTTGGCGCTAGCGCCAGGCGCCAGCGCCATGGCGCTTTTCCATCACTACTCCTGTACATGGTTGGTTTTAGTAAAATTCTTTTTACTAAAATTGTATTTTATTTTTATTAAAATTGTATGTTATTTTTATTTTATTCATGTTTCAGTTTATTTTATTTTATTTTATTCTGAAATGTCATCAATTAAAAAAAATGAAACCATTTTACAAAAATTGTACAAATATTTTACAAAATTTTTACAAAAAATCGGAAATCTTGGATGCAAGGACATAAAACAATGTGCATGCTAGAAGCATGCAGCTGAATAAAAAAAAAATTTATGTAAACTTTTGCCATGAGTTGTGATGTGAGGTAGGCATTTTGTATTTTGACCCTCAGGATGTCTTGGATATATGCATCTAATTGCTCCCCCCAAGGGAAGATACCTAAAATTTGGTTGGTTGTTTTTGGGTGGGGGGAGGGCTTGCAGGGTTCAATATATAGGCTTTTTCAAGGTATAGAACAAAGAAAATGGGAAACAAATCACATAAATTAGTGATCTTTAAGGTGAAAATATTTTAAAAAATGTGAAAATTTGCAATTTTGAGCAACGATATGTTTCAATCACAACAATGAAAGATACAACAAGGCACTAGTTCTGCAAATTGGCAGCTAGGAACTTAAGCAACATGATAGAAAACTTTCTATAGAATTTAACAGACACTCGAGTTTTTGTAAAATTTTACTAAAATTGTACAAAAATTCAAATTATTGTACAATTTTACTAAAATTTTACAAAAATTGGAATTTAAGTAAAATTGTATTTTTATTTTATTAATTTTCCATTTTATTTTATTTTATTTTATTTTTTTCTCTAATTTTCCATTTTATTTTTATTTTTTTCTGAGATTTTGCCAACCCTGCTCCTGTAGACTAATATTAGTACGTAGATGGTATAAACACTGTTTTAACGTGATTCCGACATTGTTTTAACGTGTGTTCTGCACTACGCAGAACACAAACTGCAGTATTTGTCATGTACGTTCTCTTTACACTCAATCTGGGGGGGTATTTCGAGGGGGGGGGGGGTGATTGTTTCATAGTGGTCTCGAGAGGGGGGGGGGGTCAAACGAGGGGGGGGGGGTATTTCGAGGAAATACGGTATACACATTTTCCCAAAAGTTTGTGGAATGGTTGCCAAAACACCAACCAAAGATTCTTTGACAAATTTTCGGTTGCAAACTTTACACGGAAACGTCGGTTCATCCGGAGCCGGGCCGGCGACCGGAGCGCCGCTGGCTGCGAGAAAATGTAGAAAATGTCAATTTTTAACGTCAAATTTTGACAAAAAAATACTCCACAGTTGTTTAAACGTATTTACGTTTACTCAAAAAATACGTATACTTAAGTACTAGGCACATTTACTAAATACTTACAGTACTTGAGTACATTTACATTTCCTTTCGAAGAAATACCTGTACTCACCTTTACGCGTACTTTATGAAAGTACGCGAGTACAGAAAACGTAAACTGAAAAATTAATAGTGTGCATAAAAAGCAAAAATGACTCAAACGAATTGAAAAAGCAGCGTAAATGGTCGAAGTTGCAATGGGTAGGGTAGGTGACTACTCACTTGTTTTCTTGGGTACAAACAAACTAAAAAAGACTAGATTTTACGTTTTCTCTGAGTAAAAATACGTTTACTTACGTGATATTTACGTTTACTCACCACTTATGCAATGTAAAGTAAAAAATTAGTTTGTTATCTGTACCAGAGTTGTTAAAAGTACTGAACTTTTTTAAAAGAAAACGTCAAAGTAAAGTATTTTCTATTTACTCACACATGCGTACAGAAAACGTTAAGTATTTTTTTTACTTTTGCCTTGTGTAAAAGGTGAGTAAAATACTTTTTACCAAAGAAAACGTAAAAATGAGTGTTTTTCCATGCAAAACGTAAAAATGGGCATTTTTCCTCACAGAAAACGTAATAGTGAGTATTGTTCTCACAAAAATAACGTAAAAATGTTTTTTTTAATTTTTACTCTAAAATACATCAAATATGTGTGTTTTTCCCTCCTGATAAGTATTTTTTTAGAAAATATTATATGTTTGTCACTTTCTGTCTGGCAAAATGAAATATTCTGTCTCCTTAAAATACGTTTTGTGTACTCGCGCACTACAAAAAGTACGAGATTATGTGAGTACTGGTATTTTTTCGCGAGAAAACGTAAACGTATTTACGCAGTACGAGAGTATACGTATTTATCGAGTAAACGTAAATACGTTTTAACAACTATGATCTGTACTCAGGGGTGAAGAAAAATAAAATACTTTACGTTTACGCCTATTTTGAAAAAAATACAGTAATTTTAACAACTCCGAAATACTCACTCAGTGGTCGCGGAGATGCCTCTACTTCCGACATTTTGCTCTTTTAATTCCTTCTGAAAAAAACCCCACCAAGAAACGGGAAAAATACGTTTTCCTTTCAGTAATCACACGCGAAACTAAAAACACAGAAAGTGGCTAATTCTGACAATAACACAGGTGTGCCTTTTCAGGTACGCAGGGCTGTCAAATAGATTTGGAGGCGTAAATTTGTGACTTGCTTTTTTGACTTTATTTGGGCCACGAAATGAATAGTAGGGCTGTTTCCAATAGAAGGATCAAAAACTGCTGGAATTGTGCCAAATGCAAAAAATTACAAATATCAGTGGACATCAATGGAAATCAGTATGAAAATCAGTGGGTTTTGTCCATTGATTTGGTGATATTTTAAGATCAAATCGTCATTCGAATTGACACTCAATGAATATGTGAAGTAACACTTTGAATTTGAACTTTGCGGAACTTGAAAAAAGTTGGCTGGAAATATAGTTAATAAAATAGAAGGGCATGTAAAAAGGGTCACGAAAAAATAGAAGGGCACCCTTCTATTAAGGATCGATAACAGCTCGACCTAAAATTTGAAACAGCACAAAATTGATTTATAGTCATAAAATTTATTACAGGTGAATGGATAAGGATACGGCTTTGATATGGCGAACAAAGAAAGCGTAAATAAATGCAGATGTTCCTTGTGTCCAAATCTCATGAGTTTTTTTTAATTGTATTCGGAGTTATGAATTTTAGCACGAATTTTTTAAATAATGCGTCGTAATCTTACATAGTACACGACGCATAATTAAAAAACTGTGCTAAAATTCATAACTTCTAGTATTTACAATAAAAATAAACTCATGAGATTTGAACACAAGAAACATCTGCATCTACGCTTTCTTTAATTGCAGTATCAATTCCAATTATCTTGATTCATACACCTGTAATTAATTTCACCTCATTCATCTCAACTGCTGCCAAACAGAAAGGGGGGGGGGTAAAAAATCGACAAACATGCACAAATGGTAGTGCGGCTCAAGAGAAACAGCCACATGTCTATTTTGTATCCAATGGTTTCAATAATATACAAAGCCGATGAGTTTTGGAAGCCTAGGTAAACATGCAGAACTTTCATGGATTAAATATGATCTTCAGCTAGCCAGTGTAGGTGAGAAAAGTAAAAACAGTCAAAGTTCCAGTAAAAAATGTAGCCAATGTGACCCCACAACTTTTACCTTTGAAGCCTGAGGCCAGGTGCCGGTTCCGCACGTGGAAAAGTTAAGAGTAAAGAGTTGAGTAAAATGATATATGACAAGTTCAGAGTAAAGTTAAAAGTTAAGAGTTGAGTAAAATCATTAGTCATTTTACTCAATTCTTAACTCTTAACTTTACTCATAACTTGTCATTGGTCATTTTACTCAACTCTTAACTTCTCCACTTGCGGAACTGGCCCCAGTTCCGCAAAATGAAAAGTGAAATGGCAAAGGTAAAGTGAAACGACAAGTGAATTGGCAAAAGCGAAGTAAAAAAATTAAAAGTTATTTCTATTCGCTTTTGCCATTTCACTTGCCGTTTCACTTCGTCTTTGCGCTTTTATTTCGCCTTTGCCATTTCACTTCTCATTTTGCGGAACTGGCACCAGTCTTTCGATGTATAACTCGACTGAACTTTTTCTGGTAACTGCGACTCGAGCATTCGTGTTTCAAGCTTTAGACAGTGCGCCGAAACCAGAAATCGTGTTTGGTGCTACTTATCTTTTGGCGGTGGCATAGTTGACATGAAAATTACTGTCAACTAAATTTTGGTTAATCATGTGATTTCAACTTCGATATGCGATCCGGATGTCAACTGGGCCGACTGTTTTCCATAAAGATTTTGGATGATGGGTTGCGAAACCGAGTTCAAATTAGGGTGTCAAAAACACTTTTTTTTACGGAAAACGGAAACGGAATTTTTTTGCAGTTGCCGGAAAACGAATTTTTTCAGCAGCCGGAAAACGGATTTTTTCAGCAGCCGGAAAACGGAAAACAAGGCCAGAAAGATCTAAACAGAAAAAAAATTTGCACAGAAACGGGAAAAATTGCTGAAATTTTGCCGGAAAACGGAAAAACTTTGCTGAAATTAGCTGGAAATGATAACAAATTGCTGAAACAGAAAATTGAGCCAGAAAACGGAAAAAATGCGGAAAACTGAAAATTTAGCTGGAAAACAACATGAGCCGGAAAAAATTCAGCGGCCGGAAAACGGAAAAAATTTGCCTTCGGAAAACGGAAACTTGACATCGTAGTTCAAATGCACACGGTCAATATTAATTCCTCTTCGACATTGCCGTATGCAGGGACGTACGCAGGATTTTTGAGCAGGGGGGGGGGGCGGATTGTTTACGGAGCCCGGCGAACGGGTGTGGGGGCGGCGCCCCCCCCCCGTAAAATTTGGCCCTATAGAAGAGGAATGGAGCCATGGCGCTGGCGACATTTGTAGGCGCCAGCGCCATGGCAGTATTGGCGTTGGCGCTGGCGCCAACGTATACTCTATAGGTACCGATTTAGACCTAAATATAGGACTAAGACACATGTTGGACACTTTTAATGCTTTTCAGGCTCCTGAAAATACACATTAAACAATGGGATGGCGATTTGCGCGCAAAAATTTTTGAAAGTGCCTACAAAATCGCTTTAGAAAAGTGCCACTCCTGGCAAATTTTTAAGTTCCGGCCCGGGAACGGGGGGGGGGCGCTCCCCCCCGCCCCCCCCTGCGTACGTCCTTGGCCGTATGGGCCCTTGAAAAATGCCATGCGACCTACAGTGTCATCAAATCGAGTTGACACTGAAACCAGTTGACATCCAGTGTTTCAATACTCGAACTGCAAAAAAGCCCGCTGAATCTTCCATAATAATAGTCAGGGCGTCAATTTTTATATTTTTATTGAAATAATGTTGTTGTTGTTTTTTTTTGCAAAAAGAACACAGAAGCGTTGATCAAAATATAATAGGCAAGGATGAATGTCTCTAGATGATGACTTTCTAAAAGCACGAGGGACTTCAAGATGGCGGCAGGTTATATCCTGAAAAAACCCCACAATACCAAATCAGTGATCAAATCAAATTTTATTTCAACTTTACAACGTGAAATGTAAATGATCACAATCAAACCGATTTTACAGGAAAATATATTAGGTAAAACAAAAATATTGAAGTGGATTAAAATTGAAAATTATTTACAAATACCCAAGCATTTTGGCTTAATGTAAAAATTGTGAGCATAAAGCCAGGTCTAAAAAGTTTCACCTAAATACAACGCTATGTATAATACCTAGGTAAATATATACAAAAAGGTAAATATATTTACCGCAAAATTTGATACGTGTCCAAAATTTTGGGAATGCATCCTCACATCAGAACAATATTGGACACAATCGAACAGTGTCGAAAATTATATGAATACAAACATTTTAGGTGGCAGACCGGCACCCTGCAAAGTGTGTATAAAATCAAGTCTGAAATGCCATGAAAAGTGTGAATCAAAATAAAAAAGGAGGATTTTAATGCTGAACTTTCACACTTTGACATTTTGCATGTCATTTGACAAATTTGCATGCAAATTAACAAACTTTCACGAAATTTGGACATGTATCAAACTGTGATTTCTCTCAAAAACTTTTTTTCCGCAGAATGCTTGAAGAAAAAAACAACGGAAATTTGGTCACAGACAGCGGAGCGCATTGACAAATGACTCGAAGCGAAGCATTTGATGTGAATATTTGCGATTTAGATACGTGTGAATGGATGGCCCGTCCACAAACTTCTGGGACATTGTCTATGCATTTTATATGCTTACCTACTCGACGGATGGCAAAGTATGCAAAGTGACAAGTTGTTTATGTCTTAGTCGATAACCAGCGGCCAGAATAGGGCCCACACCATAGTTGACATCGACAGCAAATGTCAACTGGTTCTGATCCCAACTGAAAGCGTGCTGACGAGCCAAACGAACAACGTTCAACTGCAAGCATGGAATTAGGAACGGAACCAGTTGACATTTGGTGTCGATGTCAACTAGTGTGTGTGGGGCCATAGTTGTGTACTCACTTTCACAAAAAAGTTTTAGATGTTTGAACTAGAAATTTTAATTATTTTTTTTGCACATCTGATAAATTCGGCAGTTGAAAAAAACGTAATTGATTCAAATTGGCATTTCTGGTTTAGAAAAGTAATAATATTAGGATAAAATATGTATTCCAAAAGTTGTTGGCACTGATGAGTTGTATTTAAGGACAGATAATGCACTGTCCACGTAGTTTGTGAACACGCCAAAAATTTTCCACTATAGGATTCTTATCGTACAATTACAACTGAGCTCCATAATATTTTACAGAAAAAGAATAAATGCACATTTTCCAGCAAGATTAGCACAACATAAGGTGTGAAAATGAAAAATTAATTAAAATTATAGAGGCATCCGGGGGCGTCGAAAAAGGGGACGACAAAAAATATTCTCATGAAGTGATTATAGATTTTTGTCCCATCGAATATTTTTTAATGGAATGTTTGTGGAAACGCGACCGATTTTAACAATATCATATCAAATATATACACAAAATGAATAAAAAACGTAATAAATTAAAACCAATTCCACAATCAATTTTTCTCGTGCACCGATGTTATCTCTGCCAAAAGCCTTTAGTGCCCAAGTGTCATTCGAAAAAGTGCGGCACCCCCTACTAGGGTTCAAACGGATCGGGTTTCACGATCGGGATTGGTTTTTGTGTATTCGGTATTGGGGGTATCGGAATCGGAACCGCAAAATACCGAAGATTATCGGGATTCGGAATCGGGATCGGAATATGACCGGGTTTCTCGGGATCGGACCTACCCTAATGGGACGGTTTCAATCACTGGTACTGGGCATTTGGCAGGTGCATGGCACAAATCACACTCATTGACACATTTCCATGAAATGACGGAAAAAATATCACGAATGCGAGTAACGTTATCGAATAAATGTACAGCTAGTGGCAAAAAAAGTTGATTTTAGAAGACTCTGCACATCATAAAGCTGTAAGCTGTTCAAAAAAATTAGCTCAAAATAAAGACCGTTCAGATGCGCAAAAATATGAAAAGATATTTCAATAAATACAATGAGATAATCTGCGTTTCATACGCCAGATTGAAAAGAAAAACCCTTTCACCTTAAAAAAATAGACAATGTTCCTGTTTTAGGACGTTATACTAGCGTGCAGATGAAAGATTGTCAAAAATCCACTGCAGACAAAATTGATTCAAAATATCCCAGAGGTGACCGAACATGGTTATAACAGAAGGTGATTCTCGATAAGTAATTACCGTATTTCTTCTAATAGAACGGCATACCTCCAATAAAACGGCACCTCCAATAGAACGGCAGGTAAAAAAGTTGACGACAAAAGCGAACGGCGCCGTTCGATTAGAAGAAATACGGTATTATTGTAATTATCGACAATTTCCATTTGTATTTTTGATTCCAAATACAGACCGTGAGAAGTACATACAGACACTTCTGGGACATCCGAAGTACCTATGCATTAAATGTTCATATATTCTTGAATAACTCCCCAGTGCTGGCGACAAGAGAAATAAATGATCATCATTGAATAACCCCCCCCCCCCGTTCCATTTCCATACAAGTGAGGAGGGTACGATGCTATGAAATCATGAACATTAGATAGAAATGCCCATACTAATCGAGTAGCTCCAAAAAGTAAAAAGTAAAAAGCTCCAAGTAAAAAGCTCCAAAAACGACTCAAATCACGCTAAAATTATTTTCGATCTGAACAAAGAACACCGGGGGTAAATATATCCAAGAATATACGAAAAATTTCAAACTTTCAAGGAATGACTAAATTTATAAAATACAAAATGAAATGTGACTGCAGAAAATCAGCTGTTTACAAGACCAAAACTCACGAATTTCATGACTTGTGTCCATTTCCATTAAATTCATTCGTGGCCTCTTTCAGTCGCAAACGGGCGAAATCCTCGAAAATTATGTCGTCATCGTTGGGATTGTTTTCGCAGCTGAAAAATTCAAAAACGGAATTTGAAAAAATAGCTCCAATTTAAGTTTATGTGCACATTGTTTAGGCGAAATGTTTTAGCGCGGGAATAAAATTTGCAGGAGGCAGAAAATCGGCATCACCTTGGAAAAAAATTTTTTCGGCAACATCTTTTTTTCCGGCCGCACATTGAAAAAGTCAAGCTCGATGGACACATGTGGGGACATAGTGGAAAGCACTTTGGCAATTCAATATTCGTGAATTACATTTTGGGACCAATAAACTTACGATCAATTATTAAAACGTTCCACGTCTGGTCCTGTCCTCAAAAACCGAACGAAATTACCACGGAAATATCGAAATTTCACATCGAAATTAAACGAACATTTGGTGGTTTCGAAGTCAAGTTCAAAAATTTAAAAAGTTCAAACGTTCGAAGTTCAAAAATGCTCTATACTCGATATAATAAATCATTATAATCTTTCGTACATTGCTCTTTGAAATGAAGTCAATTGAGTGAAACAAAGTTTCAGGGAGTGAAACGTCGTGAAACCTAAAAAAACCTCTGGGAAGAAAACCGCACGTTTTTTCCACAACTCTCCGACTTTTGAAATCACCAATTCCACTCCACAAACCGAAAATGAAAATTACAAAAACACCAAACCGACCTAGTATCAAGTTGAATCAAATCCACTTCAACTGCATCCTCACTATTAGCTCTACCACCTGCAACCCTACCCTTCTCTCCTTTCTTTGCCTCACCCTTGTTTTCCCTATCATCGCCTAACTGTATAGAATCTGCAGGCACGTAGGCTGGCTTAGGGTGCATCAGGGTGAATGGCAATTCGGCCGCTAATTCGCCTCCTAATGCACCGCCGATTGCTAAGCGAAGACGCACTTTGTATTGGACCACGATTCCTAGGTTTTCCTTTGGTGAATCGGGGTGGAGGCTGAATGGGGGGTATTCAAGATGATATTTTTTCATGATATGTTTGAGTGGCACCCGAAACGATCCAGCTACCGTATTTCTTCAAATAGAACGGCATAGCTTCAATAGAACGGCACCTCCATCAGAACGGCAGGTTGTGGCACTTTTTTCACCCGCGAAAAGTATAGAACGGCAGCCTCGCATAGAACGGCAGGTAGAAATTATCTTGGAAAAGTGCCAAAACACAAGAATATTTGCACTTGAAGAATGGGTGGTGATAACATTCAAGGTATTCAGAAATGATCCAGGGTTGTTTTAACATTTGGTTTTGTTTGAATTGATGCTCTGGGATTAAAATGTTACTCATATATCTTTAAATATACTAAATATCAGATCAAAATGTGTGAAAAACCTGGTGGAAAAGAACGACTTTTTCCAATAGAACGGCAGGTAAAAAATGTGATGAAAAAATAGAATGGCGCTCTTCTATAACAACAAATACGGTATCTATCTATTCATCTATCCCAGGCACCGCTCAGCTATCTACTAAAAAAACTAGAAAATAGAATTAACTACAGTAAAAACTCACATAGTGCTACTAGCCAAATTAGTATCCTCGTGTTTCAATTGCCCATCCAACGCGAGGCCCCTTTTATCTTTATTATTTGACAAAAGTGGACATAAAGTGTACACTTTAGATAAAGTGCCGCCGGGACCCACTGGAAAACCTTCCCTGTAGTGTGATAATGTAAGAATGTCAAATTTAAATTCAAATAAAGTATTAAAAATTTTTTTATCAAATTTAAGTAAGAATATAAGAGTGTAATAATGGACTATTAGTCTTCTGATTGGCAACTATCCAACTTAGTGGAAACAATCCACAACACTTTTAACTCAAGCAACGTTATCTATTTAGATTGATTTGTATTAAATACAATTTACAATCACAAAAATATTGAATAGCAATTGCAGCGAAAAAACACCTTTTTAATGAACATGTTAAGGAATTACAGGCCTTTTCGACGCACATCCGGAAATCTTCCAACTTAAAACCCAGAGAAAAAAACAAATTTGAAAAAATAAAAAATTTAAAAAATACAACCAACGTGCTGTCCAATTTCGCCACTTCACACGTATAGGTAGCGGTTGTAAAAAGGCAAATCTCAGCCACTTGAGCCACTGCAACTTTGACCTTTTTCACGGTGCGCCCGGAATTGTTCGCAACGTGTACATTTACGCTGATCGATTCCCCGTGGTAGTATAGCTGGGGGGGGGGGGTTATTTGAGATGGGGATTAAATTTTGTGTAGAAAGTTACATTCTTCAACGAATTGAGCCGGTTTTGCACGGCTTAGGACTGATAATAAACTGTTTTTCAATGCAAACTATTTTAGAAGTGAGATTCAGGTAGGGTTGAAATTTTAAAACATTTCGGGTTTGGGTGTCGGTCAAAAAAAGTTCGGGTCTGCTATAGGTAGGGTGGCAGACGGAACGGCCTTGCGGTAAACCGTACGGTACGGTAAATTTTCTCTTTTGCGGTAAACGGTACGGTACGGTAAATCTTCAATTTTGCGGTAAACGGTACGGTACGGTAAATCTGAAAAGTGCGGTTCGCGGTACGGTACGGTAAATTTTCGCTTGTCAGAAATGTACCAATGCCGGACTACAGACAACTTTCACTTCATGAATTGACAGGAAATTGAATTATGCAATGTGTTAATGGACTTTAGAACACAATAACAGTGTGATAACATAGAATTACATTAACCACAATGCAGTGGCTCAATATATAGGCTTTTTTAAGGTTTAGAAGGAAGAAATGGAGAAAAATAGCTAAAAGTGGGTGAAAAATAGCTAAGTGGGTGAAAATGGTAAAAGTGCATACATATGTACCTACAACAAATAAGCTCAAAACATTGAGGATGATGTAAAATGACTACAGTGCGATTTGAAGCACACGGCTGGATTTTAAAAACACATTATACTAATGTAAATGAAGAGTTACAGCAATATTGCATGTGGAAATGGAAGGGTTTCAAATCAGTCCAAACAATGTTGTCAAACTTGCGCGCTTGCGCGCAAAAAATTTGCAGAACACCACATCTTAAAGTCAATTTTAAGGTGAATTTTTAAGGTCAATTTGAGTCAAATTTACCGCATTTTCTGCGGTAAATGAGTGCGGTACGCGGTACGGTACGGTAAATTTTGAAAAAATGCTGTACGCGGTACGGTACGGTAAATTTCTAAAAGTGCGGTAAACGGTACGGTACAGTAAATTTTCCAAAAATGCGGTACGGTACGGTACGGTAATGTCTGCCACCCTAGCTATAGGTGCCATTTAATTAATACCTCAGTCGGTGCTAATAAGGTATTTACAACTTTTACCAGCACTACTTTCTCATTACTACCGAACACACGCACATTTTCCCCCACCCCACTTTTTAAATTGAAAGTTAAAATTTTCAAATTGTTCAGAGCAAACTTATTTGCACACAGATTCCAATTCTATTATTCAACATTGGAATTTTGTTGACACACGTTCATTTTGTGACTTTTGTGAATAGACGTCGCGATCGCGCGCGAACAGTGACGTAAAATTAACGCAAAAATGCTCTCAATAAACAGTGGGTGTGGTTAGGGTTGGCTGGTGTTTTTTTCCATACGTTTTTTTAATAAAAAACACGATGTCCGAAACGTTTTTTTATTTAAAAAAACACTGGCCGAAATTTTTACTACTAAGCACTAGGTATTTTGCAAAAAATTTTGCACGCAAGCGCGCAATTTCACACATAAATTGACATTGGTGGTTGTTTTAATTGGTTTTGTGGCATTTTTAGTATCAAAGCATCCATTTCTATGTGCTACCATGAATTAATAAGCCGTCATATGTTGCTGTAGTATATAATATTCAGGTAATGTGCTTCCATGTACCTCCACAGTGTGTAACATCACTCCCAAAGTAACTACCTCCTTTTATAACCTTGTTTTATCACTATTCCGTGCCAAACTTCACTTGAAGTCACGAACATTCGACTATAAGGCGAACATGTCAACAAAAAATGGACATTTTTGACACAAATCACCACTTCTAACGCTATCCCATGGCTCCACAGACATTATATAGTCATATATTTACAACATCACAGAGTATTGCCACTTGCCTGATATACCTATATATTTATGTTGACACAAGGCCATATATGGGAGCTTTGAAAAAAACAACGTTTTTTTATTTTAAAAAACGTGGCGTTGAAAAAAACGTTTTTTTTTTTCAACCCCAGGTGTGCCAGAGAAAAGGCGCAGAACGCCAATGGCGCCACGCCATTTAATGAAATTTAACGAAATTTGAAATGAATAGTTGCATTCTTTTCGATGTTGCGATCAGTAAAAATTGAACTTTTTTTAAATTAAAACGCTATTGGCTAACGTATCAAGTTCGTTCACAACAATTTTTTAAGAATATAAATGGAAAAATTAACAAAGACACTTATTTTGTTTTCAGGCAACGTGTTGACGATGCGAAATCAACTTTATTACGTGACAATTTAATTGAAGAAACCATGGCAACGTGAAAAATATTGTGATTTTTAGTGTGTCCGTGAACGTTAAAAACACGCACATAGAAGAGACATTGGCACTACACACACTACTTTTCACCGTGACTTCTGTGAAAACTGAAATGGCCACATGGCTTAGGCTTAGTCTACCAGTCTACTCTTATTGTATGATATATGTGTTTTAGTTTTCAAATTTTCAAATTTAAATTTCATTAATTAAAATTCACATTAAAATTAAATAAAATAAAATTAATCTGAATTTGAAAAAAATCCAGTTTTCCTACGAATTCAGTGAAAACTAGTGTGTGTGTAGGCACATTATCAAACTAAAAATGAAAACAAACTTCTTTATCTAAGCTGCATTCCATATGCAAAAGTCCGGGCGACATCATAAATTCCTTAGAAACTTCCGTACTTGGCTGGGGTTTCTTGTAATCCAATGGAGTATAAGTAAGTTTGCGAATTGCCAAGCGAACGCAGGAACTGCAAATGGGGACTTCCGTTCCAAAAGTTCACAAGTGCCAAATCCAGAAAAATCGAGTTAAGCGTGGATTTGACCTCCACGTATAGTTTTTCACATTTTAGAAAAAAAATCAGCATTATAGTCCATTTCGTTCCTGAGATACAGTGGTACCGATTTTCAGAAAAATCACAATTCCATATCCATCTCAAATCCCCTATGAAAAACAGAAGTTTCACGTCGAAAGTTCTCATATCCATCCCAGACCACAGGAGTTTCATTTCATAAGTTCACAAGTCCAAAAAATAGTTTCATTTCCACAAATTCACGCGTGCTCCGGATCGCTCGCGAAGAGCCGGCTGGAATTCCATACAAAATAAAGTTTCATTTCCAAAAGTTCATATACGTGAATTTCCAAAAATCTTTTGCTCTATAAGTCGAGTACGGGTATAAATATAGATCTGAAAATTTAGGTTTGGGTACTTTTCGAAAAGGGCTTTTCAGTGGTGTAATTGGTTTTGCCCTGCGATACACCGTTAGGAAGGGCAGTGCACCATTCCGCATGTAAACCCATCCCGCATGTTGACCAGGAACACATTTCATTATACCTGGCATGTTGAAAATGGGTAATAAAACACATGACCTAGTTATTTTGAAGGTGAAAATCTATAAGAAGTTGGAAAATTGGGGAATTTTGGTGAAAATTAGGGTAAAATTGCTCAAAAACGCTCCAGATAGCTAGATAGCTAGGCAATTTGCGGGTGTGGGGGTGTTCAAGGGAATGTAGCCAAAAAAAATTGCGCCAGGGATAGATAGATAGCTGGGCGGTTTGGAGTGGTGTTACCCGCCCCATTTCTTACCCCTGCAGGCATAATGTGTCTATAATGGGTCTACATGCGGAATGGGCTTTGATGCGGAATGGGCCCTAGCCGTTAGGAAGTTGGTTACATTTCAAGTTCAAATTTTCAAATTTACTCCTTATTTTGGGTGGTTTACACAATATGACATAACTCCCAAAATATTTGCCAGTCGACAAAATTTATGGACACAAAAATTGTAGACAAATGTCAGAGATATCTGAAAAGTGCAGGGCAAGCTTTGTCGCCCAAACATGGCGCTGCCGGGCCAGCGCCAAACTTTAAAATGCGATTTTGAAAAATCGAAAAATCTGGATATGTGAACTTTTAGAATGAAAGTCCCCAAATGAGTGCAAGATTTGATTAGGGTTCTAACAGGATCGGGATTGTTTTTTTTTAGATTTAGGGATCGGGATTGAATCTAGCTTTGATTGGGTAGTATTGGCGATAAAAAACATCATATTTTCATCACTGGATGCCGAGGTAAAATTATGTTGACCCTTTGTATTCTTCTACTTGAATTCCGGAAAAAAAATTAATATAGAACTATAAAGCCGATACTTTCTGAGAAACGAGGCAAAAACCGACTGTTTCTTGGGCTTTCGTTCCTCCGGATTAGCGCTGTCAGTCGCAATGTACGTTTTCAGCTCGTAATCCACGCCGCACGGCTGAAAAAAAACAGAAAAATTTTCCCAGGAATTTGGCACCTTTCCAAAGTGACAAATATTTGCACTGTAAAGTGGTCATCAAGAACAATTGAATTGGCGCTAAAATGCCGCCAACAATCAGGTGCCAATGACGCCACACACGCTGAATGTCAACTGATTTCAACTTTCCTATCTAATAGAGCATACCGTATTTCCTCGAAATACCCCCCCCCCCCCTCTCGAGAGCACTATGAAACAATCACCCCCCCCCTCGAAATACCCCCCAAATTGAGTGTAAAGAGAACGTACATGACAAATACTGCAGTTTGTGTTCTGCGTAGTGCAGAGCACACGCTAAAACAATGTCGGAATCACGTTAGAACAGTGTTTATACCATCTACGTACTACTATTAGTCTACAGGAGTCTATACATGTCAGTTATTGATGCATTTATCTACCCCAGTGCACATCACAAACGACGATTTTGTACTAGGATTTGAAAAAATTTCTGGCGAAATAATAACCCCCCCTCGTTTAACCTCCCCCTCTCGGGACCACTATGAAACAATCACCCCCCGGGGGTATTTCGAGGAAATACGGTAGTCATGTAAATTTACATTATGACACTTAATTTTCATTGTTTCTGTCAAGTGTGGTGCTTAAAATAATTTTTTTGTGCTATTTGGTTGACATTGAGTTGACACGAATTTGCGATGTCAACTAGCGTGCGTGGGCCCAATTCCGCAAATGGAGAAGTGAAAAACCGTTTGAGAAGTGAAATGAGAAGTAAAAAGTCAATTAGGCAACTCACTTTGCCGGTGTCACCAGGGGCCGGTTGCAAAGTGACACTGCTCGCGGATTTAGGCGGGATTGTGAACCAAAATGGAAAGGCATTCTCTCCCAGTTTCTTCTTGAGTCGCTCTTGTAAACGAGTCAACGGCCTCTGTTCACTTTCTACCGGTGGGTAAACCTGAAAAGGTGCAGGAGTTTTAATAGTTTTTGGAAATCTTGAACACTTCACTGTTTTGGGTATACGGAAAATAGGTGTAAACAGGGTAGGAAAGGCACCCCCCCCCCCAAAAAAAAAAACTTGCTCAACTATCTATCTATCCCAGAGGCTACTTTCCCCTGAACCCCCCCTCCCAAATCGGCCAGCTATCTATCAATCTGATTATTCAGAACACTTCACAAATCCCATCAAATGACAAGTAAATATGGAACGCACCTGCATTTCTTGATTGATCAAATCCTTTCTAAACGTCAATCCAAGCACGTCCAAATCCTCCCGCCCATATCTAAAAGCTGCCAAAAGGCTGGCATAAACTTTTTTATTTCCCAAACCTCCGGACGTTTTCCCACCGCTAGTTGAGTTTTGCGATGTATCCATTTGTGTTGCGCCTGGAAATTAATTTGGGTTGTTTAGAGTATTTCGAGTATTTCGATTGTTCTTCACATGATATGTAAAAATGGGTACTTTTTCATGGAAAATGTAAAAGCGATACTTTTTACACTTGAAATCTATTTTTTTTACACTGGAAGACGGAACAGATGTCGTTTTTAATGATTTTTTATAATATTTCTATAGGAAAATGTAAGATTTCGTCAAGATTTTTTATTTTAGCAACAGAAATTGCAATTTGAAATTTCTGACATTTTCTGTACACGTGTTCTTTTTAACATATGCGTACATGGTAAAAGGTAGGTAAAAGTATATGTAAACGTATTTACCCAGTACCCGAGTATTTTTCGAGTAAATGTACACACAGTTTAACAACTGTGTCGTCAAAATCCTTGAAAACATCGTAGACGCATCTTTTCTCAAAATTTTAAAAAGACCCACGACAAGTTCCACAGTAAAATCACAATCTAATTCCACAAATTTTGTCTACACGTAAACAACAACAAACAAACCATCTGCCATATTTCCACAGGAGCCATATTCAATCAAAACCATTCCGTCAATCATATCAACTTCTTGCCCGTGGTCGATAAAATCCCTTTTTCCAAGATAACACGTGATTTTGCCATTTGGAGAGGTTTTCTTGAAGACTCTGTGATATGGGACGCACTTATGGAAATGAAAATATAAATATACTCAGCGGACAGCTAAGTATTGGGACAGCAAGGGTAGTGTTTTTGGTAATAATTTATAAGGTATTCTGCAGATTTTTGCAACAAGCATGTACATATAGCTGATAAAAACGCACATAAAATAATCATTTTGAAGGTGGAAATCTATAAAAAGGTATGAAAACTAGCGATTTTGAGCAATAATTGGGGTAAGAATCGCTCCGGACAGCTGGGCGAGGGGGGGGGGGGGGGCGAGGGGCTCTGGGGATAGCAGCCAAAAAAAATTCCTACGGCATAGTTAAATAGCTGGGCGCAGGGGTATCTTGAATTTCGACCCTCTGAGTGGTTGGATAGATAGCAAATCGCTCCTCCGGAGGGATAGATAGCTGAAAATTTTTCTGGGGGGGGGGTTGTGGTGGTTCGATATATAGGCTTTTTCGGGCATAGAAGGAAGAAAAGGGAGAAACATCGCTAAAAGTAGGTGTAAAAAAGCTCTAAATGAGTATACAAGAGTAGGGTTCAAACGGGATTGACTTTTCGGGATCGGGATCGGGATCGGGATTCACTTTTTGAGATTTCGGGATCGGGATCGGGATCGGGATTGGGGTTTCGGGATCGGGATTGGTATTTTGAGATTTCGGGATCGGGATCGGGATTGGCCGGGATTGGGGTCACGGGATCGGGATCGGGATTGGCATTTTTTCGGGATCGGGATTGGGATCTAGGGATAGCGATTTTCGTCACTGTTCTGGCATTCACAGTTGTTCATAAAGGTCTCAAAACACTGTTGGATGCCAGAAAAGTGACATAAAATGGACGCTGGGGGTTTGCGTTAACATTTTTGCATGCAAAAATGTCATTTTTTCACTTTTTATAATTTCCACCATTTTTTTCCGGGATCGGGATTCCGGACTTGGGAGATTCTCGGGATCGGGATCGGGATTCGAAAGTTTTCGGGATCGGGATCGGGATTGGTATTTTTGGATTTCGGGATCGGGATCGGGATTGGGGTTTCGGGATCGGGATCGGGACTGCTAAATCCCGGAATTTCACGGGATCCGGGATCGGGATCGGGATCCCGTTTGAACCCTATACAAGAGCATATAGTACTAAAAATAGCTGAAAATAGGAACCAGAACTATCATTTTGGACGTGAAAATCTGTAAAAAGGTATGAAAAATAGCGATTTTGCGTGCAAATTGGGGTATAGTTTCTCAAGATGGTAGATAGCTGGGCGATTTGGGGGGGTTTAGAGGGTAGAAGCCCAAAATTTTGCCTCCGAGATAGATAGATAGCTGAGCGGCCTCCAAGATAGATAGATAGCTGGGCGGTTTGGGGGGGGGATAACCCCCCCCCCCCATTCGAGACCCATGGCTGGGCGATTAGGGCGGGGGGTTGCCCCCAACCCCTCCCCCCAACAAACCTAGTGCCAGCTGGCTGGCTGGCCTGGCTCTTATTCGAGTCCAAATTGGGCTGCGCCGCCGCCGCCGCGCTGCTGCTGCTCGCCATCGTGTTCGCGCCGGCCGCTGGCAAAGTGCCAGAGCGTTTTAGTTGCCCCCTCGTGTGCACCCGCAGGATCTGCTCATTGATGTGATTTTGCAACGCCTGCGCGCCGTGCTTTTCGCGGATTTCCCGGTAGGTGTGGTGTAGGTCGCAGTAGGCTGAATAGGGGGGGGGCTGTTTGTTTGTTGGTTGTGTTGTGTTTGATTGAAAATTTGAAAACACATAAGAAATCAAAATTTGAGCATTTGAGTTGACGGGAATGAGCTATTTTTAATCTCCAGCAACTGGAGTTGACGGACATCTCATTTCAGTACACTCACATGGGTAGAAAAGTGTGAATGAGTTTTCAAAATTTATGTTGAAACTACCTAGTGTGTATAGGCGGACTAAGCTCCGGCTAGAATGGAAATGTCAAACGCATAAGAAACTATGCAAATACCGTGTGCACTTGAATAACTCCCTTACACAAAATGTCCCCGAGCAATACAGTCAAATAAAAACAAAACTGATCCCCTTGAATAACTCCCCCATGCAAACTAAGCAAGGACAAGTGATTTACAGTTAGAATGGGATTTTATATTGCAACCCAAGCAATGATCATTAAAATGCGAACACCTTGGAAATTGAAAGAATCGAAAAACCTTTGAACACAAAAACAAAATACAAAAAGTGTGAATGCGCCGTAAATTATATCGCCATAAATTGATTGATATGAAACTGGTTGTTCAATGACAGAAATTCTTATTAGTTTTGAGCATTGATACACATTACAACGCCACAACATTTTTCTGCGACCTATTTTTCAAAGTGGGTGTCACAATTTTTAAGTATTTTTTATTAAATGTTTTAATCATCTTAATTAAAAAATAATTAAAAGAGAAAATTCGTCAAGAGTTCAGAGCCTGGAATTTTCTAGTTGCCTTTTCTAGTTGAAAATAGACACGGAAAAAGCACTAAAAAACTAAAACAAAAACACATCGGAAATATACAGAAAGAATAATATCCATATTTCCGACTTAAAGCATAAAAAAATATCCAGAAAGGAAATGTATTAGAAATTTCAGAGCAAAGTTCGTGCCAAACTGACTGATAACATTTCCAATGTGACACTTTACACCGAAATATATTTACTTTTTTCGCCGCAGACAAAGCACATGGACACAGCCAAAATTATCTTTTTTACACGGTCAATGCGCGTTTCGTATTTATTCGATACGCATAACGAACTACGAAACAATCAATTTGTCCTAATCTATTCGGAACACGCAATGGCACTGTGCCAAATGTACGGGCACAATTTTTGCGTGTTTTATTGATTTCTGTCATAATGTTAATTTGAGCGGACTTGCCAAACACGCTGAGTCCATATCACAGCGAAAAACACAACACTGACTCATAACGTCGTAAACTCAGTCATGCTCACTGTATTTTTGCAAACTGAAATTAAGCAGTTTTAATGTCACTTTTTAACATTGACCATTCAAGTACAAAAAGACAGAATTATATTCAAATAAAGTTAAAGGCATCCAGAATGAAGTAGGGATCTTGTAGATTTGAACCTGGACAGGGATTCAGATAAATAGCAAGTCGCTCTTCTGCAATCGCTGATTTTTTTTTTTGGTGGGTTGAGGAAATTTCCGGTTCAATATAAATATAGGATTTTAGAAGATAGGTAGAAAGCAAAAAAGGAGAAAAACACCAAAAAATGAGGTGAAAAAAGTTAAAAATTAGCTAGAAAATAGGGATAGATGGTAATGGCCAACACTATTTCAACTGCTTCTTTAAAGTGCTGGCAACATTGTGAATTCACAGTTGCTTGATCCATTCACGGAAATATCAAATAAAACACCCACAGATATTGCCAAACTTCTCAATTTCAACTCAAACAATCACATAAAGGGAGACAATTGTCCCCAATTCCCAAAGGCATCTTTGTCAACATTTCAGTTTACTATGCCTTTCAACAATCATATTGCATGTAGCTCTAAACTTTCACTGCAATTGTACATTTGCAATATAAAAGTGAAGGGATTACTTTTATTACTTTTACTATTACTCATTCTGATAGTGAATGAGGGGAAAATACTTTTAGAGCAAATACCGTATTACCTCGGATTATCCCTCCTTGAATTAACTCCCCTCGAATGAACGCCCCTCAAAATGGGCTGGAGAAATAATAACCCTCAACCTCCCTCGAAATACCCCCCTCCGGAATGATGTACATCATGTATGCAATGTACATGGTCGGGCTGAAAAGTTCCTGGACAGTGCTTGCTATTCGCGCTAGGGGTAAGCTACGGTCATAAAATTTTAACACGTTAATATATCAGGTGTTTTGAGTTTTCATCCAATATTTCACCCCTCTAGCTCCACCCACCGCGGAACTGATGTACATACACATGGCTAGTGTAAGCCACCAGTGTTGGCAATGTGCCAGCACTAAACAACATTAGCTAGGATATCATAAGCCTAGTCCATATTGCCATTACTGGCACTACTCTACCAAATTCATCATTCTGCCTCTACGGTTGGTCAATACAGGTTAATACAGGATGCATTTTGCATGCACGCTGCTGTTGAACACAGGTAATGTGTCCAGTACAGATAAGTAATGAAACACAAATGAAATTTAATTGACATAATTATTTACTGCACATTTCAAAACAACTTTAAAATTACTGCAATACAACATGATCTCAGATGATCACCACCACAGTTCCCACGTTTCTTGAACATCACCCTGATCTGCATATTAATTTTACCTTAATAGCAATGATGTTGATGAAAGTGTTGAATACTATCAGCACATTGCCAACACACTGGCTTACACTAGCCAAAGTAGCATTATCACACCTTCAAGCAGCATTGAGCTAGAGAACCATGTGTACATCAGTACAAAATGACCGAAATTATAACCCCCAGTTCCGCGGTGGGTGGAGCTAGAGGGGTGAAATTTTGGGTGAAAACTCAAAACACCTGATACGTTAACGTGTTAAAATTTTATGACCGTAGCTTATCCCTAGCGCGAATGGCGAGCACTGCCCGGGGACTTTTCAGCCCGACCATGTACATTATGTGCAAAGAGAAAGGCACTATCGCGCTTCTAACGCTAGGTGCCATCTCGCTCTGGCGCCACTAGCGCATGGAACTGAAGTTCGGAAAAGTGCCATGGTGCTTTTTTGCGCTTGACTCCAATTTTTTTCTTTTTATACCTTGGAAAAGCTAATATATTTAACCCCCGCGACCCCCCCCCAAATAATTGTTTTGCAGCTATCTATCACTCTGGAGGAGCGATTTGCTATCTATCCAACCCCCAGAGGGTCAAAATTCTGGAGACCTCTGATAGTGACCAATACCAAATATGCTGCAAAACAGGGTTCAAATTGGATTCCAATCCCGGATCCCGATCCTGAAATTTTGCAACCGAATCACGATCCTCCCATTACTCCAAACACTCAGGGACGTAGCCAGGATTTTTGAGCGGGGGCGGATTGTATACGGAATCCGGCGAACGGGGGGGGGGGGGCCCTAAAATTTCTCTGCAGTAAAGGAATGGCGCCATGGCGCTGGCGCCATTCGTAGGCGTGACTAGGGTTCAAACGGGATTGACTTTTCGGGATCGGGATCGGGATTCACTTTTTGAGATTTCGGGATCGGGATCGGGATCGGGATTGGGGTTTCGGGATCGGGATCGGGATTGGTTTTTTGAGATTTCGGGATCGGGATCGGGATCGGGATTGGCCGGGATTGGGGTCACGGGATCGGGATCGGGATCCCGTTTGAACCCTAGGCGTGACGCCATGGCGCCACTGGCGCTGGCATTGGCGCCAAAACAGCTGTATATATCTGTATCTTACAGGCATATACAGCGACACGGACGGAATTTAGGGTTTTTTACTGGGGTTTAAGGCCGCAATACTGATCAACAGAAAATATATGTTGCGTGACGGCAAAATGCGGGCTTGCGCGCAAAATTTTTTCAAACTGCGATAAAATCGTCGTCTGGATGTGCCATTTCTGGCACATATTTTGGCCCGGCCCGGGAAGGGGGGGGCGGCCGCCCCCCCCGCCCCCCTGGCTACGTCCTTGCAAACACTTAATCATAAAACACCTAGGGATTTTCAAGTCTATTTTCAGTCCTAAGTCTCAAGCTTTATCCTAACAAAAACGAAGTAATTAATATGCAGACAGACAATTTTGTGTGGCCCGCCGTGACTGTTAACAAAGCCATTTTACAGTTACCTAGTAGTTCGTTATTTAGTTAAGTGCAGTTCCATGCATCAAAAGCACTCGTATATTCTGGGAAAAATAACACAACCTTAGGCGAAATATATCATGCACAATGTATTATGCATACCGTATATCCTCGAATAAGATCCACATCAGTTACTATTTCGTCAGACGTTTTGGAGGGGGAGTTATTCAAGGGGGAGTTTTTTTTCCCCAGAAGTTGCACTTTATTAATTGTAAGAATACATTCCGTAAACTCATGTAATCCAGGTATTTAACAGTTCAACAACAACAAAAACAAGGTATTCATACACATGCTAAAATTCACGTGCATTGTCATCCGAATCATTCAAATACATTTGTAGATACACATATACACCGAGGGGGAGTTTTTCAGGGGGAGTTTTTTTTCCTCGCTTGGCCAACAGGGGGAGTTATTCAAGGGGGTTGTTTTTCAAGAGGAAGGTGTTATTCAAAAAAATACGGTAGGTGATCCCACCACAATATATACTCTGACTAAAGCTAAAAAGAGTGTGCTCGTGATACATGGCCGTAAAAAAATGTTCAAAAAATAAATAGGTATCCCCAAGCAAGCATGATACGCAATTCAGTACGATCATTAAAATCGGTTAGACATACATAAATAAATGAATCTACAAGCCCCAAGCATGCGCTGGATGAAATAAATTGTGATGAATGCATGTTGAAAGACAATCAACAGCTCCCGAGGAGTGTGTTCCACTTTACAACCTTAACGATTTACATGCTCACGGTTTTGTAAAACGTAAAATGCCTTGTTTTACTTGCTAATCCAGACATGTTTTTACATATGCCAACATGATGTGACACTTTTCATCCCAGAGGTTGCAGTTTACATGACCAAATAAGTAATACAGTTTACAAGCCACTGACACGCCAAATAAATATGCCACATTTCATGTAAAAGTACCTAGAAAGTAAATTGGCACAAAACACACAACTTTGTCTTGAAAAGTGGCTTACTTCAGTGGCGTTTACACTGCCACATGTGCCGACAAACGTTTTTTGCTTTCATGTCAAGAAAATTGAATATTTTTGTTGTGTCAGACAGCTAGATCTCGACTACCCTTTTTTCCTAGGACAGACATAAATTTTCATATGACATAAATAATTATACACAATAAGATGATATTTTGAAAATCAGATAATGATGTCATCACAGTTGTTGGTTCCATTTCTTCTACGCAGCCCCGTTAACGAGGCTACCCACAGGAGATGGAACCGACGACAATAAAAAATATCATCTTATTGTGTAAAACATGTCATACATGAAAATTTTTGTTTGTCCAAGGCAAAACAAGTGATTGATACCCAGGTAACAAATATTCAATTTTCATGACATGAAAGCCTAAAAAAATTTTGTAGTCACACGTTACAGTGTAAACGCCGCTTTAAGTAAAGTGACATACTTTGGATGGAAAGTGGAACAGTAGAGCAGCAAGTAAAGTACTTAGCTAGTAAAGTGACACAGAAAAAACTTGAAAACTGTAAGCATGTAAACCGTACAGGATGAAAAATGTAAATCGCTCCTCCTGAACTAAAGCTCAGAAGCGCAGTATTTTTCGCCATGTTTCACGGCTTGCAAGCAAAATCCGGATGGAATGCTTAATAAAGAGACACGGAATGTGCATGCAGATCAACACTGCCTCTTGTTAAATAAATCTGTATAATATATCAAGATGGGAGAAACAAAAGACGCTACATTTCGGTCCATTACCACGGTTTTGTGGCGAGCATGGCGTGTGCTAAGGTTGCAGATCTGAGACTGGGGTTTTGGATTTTTGCACCACATATAGCAGTGGAAAAATGGGTGATTGTGAGAAAATCTTTTAAGTTGGGGGAGGGGTACGAACAATTACCGTTATTTTGTCACACTTTTTTGAGGGGGGACTATTTGAGGGGGAATTATTCATTTGGATGAATTTTTATTTCATCAAAAATTTTAAGCATGGGGCTTTGGCTTTGGGGGAATTGGGGGGTGGGGCGTGGGGGTTCAGGGGATAGCAGTCAAAATTGGCTGGGCGATTTAGGACACCGCTCAACCCTCCCATTGTAGACCCTGAATGAAGGAACATATCTATTTTTGTCATCTTCTTTTCTAAGCCATGCCCAATTTTTTTCTATGGCTTTACAGCCATTCATGTAGTTTCACATGTACATGATAATAGAGAATACATAAATCATGTGCCAACTAGGTACTCATAAAAAATTTATCACTGCCCAATACTGCACTTTTGAACCATTTTGAAAACTGAATTCTTATGGAGGGGCAAATTGGCATGGGCATGCTGAAAACAAGCCAACAATGTTTAATTTGACACTGGCCTCACCCACGCTAGTTGACACCAAATGTCAACTTGTTCCATTCCCAATTCAAAGCTTGCATTTGAACATCATCCATTGGCTTGTCAGCAAACTTTGAATCGGGATTGGTACAAGTTGACATTTTATGTTGATGTCAACTAGCATGTGTGGACTCATTATTCCAGTGATGTATTTTGAAGTCATCCAATCAAATTGTGATTCACTGTACAATAAAAATAATATAACCAGTCAACCTATGGAAAAAGGATACACATTTACAATAAACAACATTATAAATGTCAATACGGCATCGGCATCCCTAGTCACACCATGGGGCAGTCCCAGACCCTGTAAAATGTCATGCAAAGTGTCAAGAGTCAAGTAAAATGCCCTGAAAAATGGCAACTCAGTTGCCATTTTGCAGGGCATTTCACATGATCTTTGACACTTTGCATGAAATTTTACATTTAACAGGGTCTGGGCTACCCCCATGACTCACACAGCAACACCCACACATTGAATTCAAGAAACAAGCACCCCACTTGACAACACTGAACCCACACGCACACACCCAGTACAATCCCATCAGAAATAGCAGTGTGCGCGTGTACGCGGCTGTATAGGGACAGTGCTGAAATCACTGGGGAAATGAACTGTGAGGCACATACACACGCATACGCACAAAGCACATTGAAACTGAAGCTGTTACTACCGTAATCTACTGAACAAAGGGTAGATTGTGGCTTGATGGGTTGGATGTGTGTTGAGTTATTGTAGTGTAATTCAGCTTTGCGTATCCATGGTTGCAGTTTCTTCCCTTCGTGATATTATTAAGTTAGGTAACTGATTGTTTATGAGACTTGTGAATCACTGTAATTATTTTTTACTAAGACTATCATTAGGGTGGCAAAACGGTATGGGTTTGCGGTAAACGGTCCGGTACGGGTTTGCCGTAAACGGTTCGGTACGGTAGATCATGATGGACTCAACTCAAACACAATAATAGTATTTATGATTACCAACGACCGTTAATTTTTCTAAAAAAACACTGTTTGAATTTTTAAAACACTTTTGCAAAAAAATTCAGCGACTTGTTGTTATTTGCGTTTTTCTGAAAACTCAATTTTTACCCAGGGACACTTGGAAAAAACAGAGGTTTCATATAACCAAAATTTTGATTTTGCATGTTCAGGGAGTGCTAAAACACTTTAAGATGCACTGAAAAATGTAGATAGTAGTGTAAAATGTCAAATTGAATTTTATTACGTTGCATACAGCACTTTCCATGGCATTTAAAGCGTAAACGGTAAATGGTACACTACGGTAAATTTTCCAAATTTGCGACGCGGTACGGTAAATTCTGCCACCCTAGATCATTATCCAACAGGCTTCAGATATTTGTCGCTTAATGAAATCGCGCGTCTAAGTAAATGTGGCTGCACACACTAGATAACTAACTCAATTTAACTCAAAATTGAGTACTCATATATCGGCTTGGAACTTATTTGAGTTTGCTTTTTTATCTCCAGTTTACAGAGATTAAAAAGCAAACTCATAATTTAACTTAAAAACGTTCAAAGCTAGGTGAAGTTAGAGTTGACTGATGTTAGTAAACTATTTAGTATGCGCAACGCCACTTTTGAATAACCTACAACATATTATTTCTCGAGGGGCTCCCTATGGGTCCAGCACACACTAGTTGACATCGCAAATTCGTGTCAACTGAATGTCAACTAAATAACACAAAAAATTAGATAACGCATCTAGGGTTGGCCGATGTTTTTTTTTAAACGTTTTTTTAAAAAAAACAACGTTTTTTTAATAAAAAAAACATGACGTCCGAAATGTTTTTTTTTTAAAAAAACATCGGCCGAAATTTTTAGTACTAAGCACTAGGTATTTTGCAAAATTTTTGCTCGCAAGCGCGCAATTTCACACACAAATTGACATTGGTGGTTGTTTTCATTGGTTTTGTTGCATTTTTAGTATCAAAACATCCATTTCTATGTGCTACCATGGGTGAATAAGCCGACATATGTTGCTGTAATATATAATATTGAGGTAATGTGCTTCCATGTACCTCCACAGTGTGTAACTTCACTCCCAAAGTAACAACCTCCTTTTATAACCTTGTTTGATCACCATTCCGTGCCAAACTTTACCTGAAGTCACGAACATTCGACTATAAGGCGATATACGAACAATATGTCGACGAAAAATGGATACTTTTGACACAAATCACCACTTATAATGCTATCCCATGGCTCCACAGCCATTATATGGTCATATTTAACATCACAAAGTATTGCCAGTGTCTGATATACCTATATATGTTGACACTAGGTCATATCTGGGAGCATTTAAAAAAAAACGTTTAAAAAAAACAACAACATCGAGTTAAAAAAAAAACGTTTTTTTTCCAACCCTAAACGCATCACACTTACCAGAAACAATGGAAATTAAGTGTCACGATATAAAACTACCTAACCACACTCTGATTACATACGAAGGCTGCAATAAGATAATTAACCAAAAATTTAGTTGACAAGAATTTTGATGTGATGATGTCACACCAGCGCTATGTGACACACAAACAAAAGTGTGATGACGTCAAAAAAGGTCCCACTTTCAATTTGAAGGTAAGGCTCACGCAAAACGAGTAAGCGCTGAAATTGGGCACATCCGCGCGGGGTGCACAATGGTGCCACACACGCTGGATGTCAACTGATTTCGTGTCAAATAAATTTTAGATAATATGTGATTTTAACTTATCTGTCTGATAGAGCACAATGAATTTTACATCGTGGCACTTCATTTTCATTCTTTCTGTCAAGTGTGATGCTTTTTACTAACTTTTTGTGTTATTTAGTTGACACTGAGTTGACGCAAATTTGCGATGTCAACTAGCGTGTGTGGGCCCAATTTCACGCGTTCGAATTGGATCCGGCCCCTGGACTCTGGTGAAAGCATGTGATATATAAGCTAAGAGCATGCTTCTTAACGCCTAAAATTGATGCTTGAGGATCATCGGAGTTACATGGATTTCAACCTTAATTAGAACGAGCAAAGAAAGCGCCAGGTTTTAATTACAGAGGTGATTATCCAAAGGCGGAGGAAAATGAATAATCAGACAGAGGAAATGAGAATGGAAATTTGATGTGCGATGTTTTAGAGAGAAACGTTTACTCTGTCTGTGATGTTTACTTCAATGTTCACAGACAAGTACGTATCCAGGTGCAAGTCCCAGACCCTGTAAAGTGCCCTGTAAAATGTCAAATGTCATGCAAAGTGTCAAAAGTCATGTCAAATGCCCTGCACAATGGCAAACGTACGTTTGCTATTTTGCAGGGCATTTTACAAGACTTTTGACACTTTGCATAACATTTTACATTTAACAGGGTCTGGGACTGCCCCCAGGGGGGCGGGACTTCGCTGAATCACAATGTTTACCAAAATAATAGCACGATCTTTAAAAACTCGCTCGCTAACCCTAGGTAAGCTAATGAATAATGCATGTGGAATTGATAAATGGTGGCATTTAGTGAAAGAAAAAAAACGCATGGCAGATAGCAAAAGTAGGGAAAATATCGCGTTGCAAGTAGGGCTGGCCAGTGTTTTTTTAAGAACCGCAAAACCGTTTCTAACAAACTCAGTCAAAAACTTTAGTAGCACAAGGTATTTGGCACAGGTAGTAGCACAATGCATACAGACAATAGTCCAGCAAAAATGCTTCAGCTAGAGATGGAAAATGTTTTTCCAATGACCCAATGAAAATGTTTCAAAGAATGTTCTTTTTAAAATAGGACCATTTTTTCCAAAAATTCCCAAAAATGTAGAGTCAACGGGTCTGTGCGTGTGCGCATCTAAACCCGGTGCACATGTAAGCAAAATTTCCCGTATTTTTCCATCACACTGATGTATATTAAATAAATAGGTCCTCGTACTGTCAATTATCTACAAAATACACCGAATAGCGTGCCCGTCGCTCGATATTTATGTACTTAGGTATAGTTACATGCATATCAGCGAGTATTGGCGGCAACATCGCCAGCGCTATGACTCCATCCGTCACCATGTAGGTAAAAATTGAGGCGGGGGGTTGAGCCAACCCCTTCCCCCGTTGTCCGGGCTCAGTAAACAAACAGCCCCCACTCAAAAATACTGGATATGTCCCTAGCCCCCCGATCATCCGGTCTACATGTGAACCGGGTTTACATGCGCAGCGAGTTCTAGCCGAGTCAACATACACAGGTATGTCAGACAAGTGGCAGTACTTATAATAGTGATGTTATAATAAACATTATAAATGATGATTTCTGCCCACCACCATTATATATAGACATTATGTATGGCCGCCACCTACATAAATACTTGTCCATAAGTACTAAAAATTTTGGCTAAGGCGGTTTAGAGCCTGCTTTTTTAACAGAAAAAAACATTTCGAAAAATTTGAAAAAACACTGCCCATCCCTACGTTGAAAATCTATAAACGCATGTCTATGAATAAAAAGGGCGATCATTTGGCTTTACAAAGTCCACATGAAATCAATCAAGCCGAGGTAAATAAATTGGATTTGTTTTATGTCCCGGATTTGTTTTTTGTTTCATGTGTTTTATGTTTTAAGTGAAACTTACTTAATCTAAAGTTGCAAATTGCAAGTTGCGAAGAGGGACACGCAAAGTCAACTATTTACTGACTAAAATTAATTCGCCGCCTGCGGCTAGAACGGTTGTGCTTGTTAACAAAAGATTAAAACCTTAGATTGAGCTTTCTTTCTTATCGCATGTTTGCAGGCACACATTTATGCGTTCTAATGAACTAATTGATTTAGTAGATTTTCTCGAAAGCACAGTCTGATATTTACTTATTGTTTATTGGTGTTGTTGTTTTTGAGGGGGGTTGGGTGTCAAAAATGCAGTTTTATGGAAAATGTAATGGTAGAATTCAGCGGCGAGAAAATCGAAATGTAAAGACTTTTTAGTTGTTGGAAAAAATGGTGAGGCTTAATTTTCTCACTTGCTGGAAAATAGAAAGAGAGGGGTTAAAGAATTTGGTCAGAGGACACAGGGACGTACGCAGGATTTTTGAGCGGGGGGGGGGATTGTATACGGAGTCGAGCGAACGGGGGGGGGGGGCCGCGCCCCCCCCCTCAAATTTGTTCCGTCAGTGACGGAATGGGGCCATGGCGCTGGCGCCATTCATTGGCGCCAGCGCTATGATCCTATTGGCGTTGACGCCAACGCCAACGTGTACTATATTGTACTTCTTTGTGCCGAAATTTACGGTACCGGGCACTGCGTTGAGGGCACTTTAGTAGTGATTTCACTCTGGAAAGTAAAAAATGAATTATATATAGCATGCGGTGCGGAAATTTTTGCTAAGTGGGTACAAAATCGCTTCACGAAGTGCCATTCCTGGCACATTTTTTGGCCGCCCTCCCCTGCGTACGTCCCTGAGAGGACATATGATCAGCGATAAAAACATAGCATAATTGGCGTAAAATTTGCATGCCGGTATGGCTTACATTATGGTAAGTAGCTCGCCAGCCTTTGCACCACTACCTGTAACTAATACATTCTCATAAAACCAACATGTCAAAAAATCCTCCAACCCACTTCACATCAAAATTACTTCTCAGCACATCCACACAAAGTGATTTAACTACAAGAGACCAAAAAACAGCTGCGACTCACAAGTGCGGGAATCCATGGTACCATTATACTGAACATTGTCTTTGTACCACTCGCTCATCTGCCTGACCAGCTTCCGCGCCATGTTGCAGCTGTTTTGGAGCTGAGCATGTGATTGGAAATTAATCGAATTGTGATTACTATTGTGAATTGTCTGTAGAGATTTGGGGGGAAATTTGTTTTTTAATGTTTGAAGAAGTCCAGCGCGGTACCGCAATCACTCGAATAATCCCCCAGGGATCTATTTTTTCGTCGGACGGTTTAGAAGGTGCTATTCGAGGGGGGTTATTTTCCCATCAAATTTTTTAAGCATGTTTTTGTCAACTGATTTCGTGAAAACGTGCTATTTCGTTTATTAATAGCATGACATACTTTTTTTGTTCAAATTTTACACAAGGAATTTACTATATGCCTAAAGGGGGAATTATTCAAGGGGGGAATTATTTTTTCCTCACTCGTCTAACAGGGAGGATTATTCAAAGGGGAATTATTGAAGACAGGGGGGACTATTCGAGTAAATACGGTACTTTTTAGGCGAAAAATGTTTAAAGGGGAGTTTTTACATTGGGGGGGGGGGGATTTTTATTACATCAGAATGTTGGCAAAATACACCATGAATGCTGAATAATTCAAAAGTATTCAATCAAACTTAACGCATCAATGACTCGGGTCAAGGTGCAGCTTCATTTCTTGTATTTTTTATGACGTGCATTTATGCATATCAAACCCCATAAAAATATACAGTGATGTACGTTTTACCCATTTTGCTAGGAATTATTTTTCCAGGGGGAGGGGGGTGTATACAAAATTGTCAGTAAAAAATAGAAACGAAAACAAGAATAAAGGATAAGCAAGGTAGCAGCAACCAATCAGCATTAAGTTCAAGGTTCAAGTAAAATTCTTAGCGCTTTCATTTTTTATATATTTTCAACGATACAATATTTTGCGGTGAAAAGAATAATTTATATGCAAAAAATCACTAATCAATGCAACAAAAAAATTTATTATCACATCTCATTATCTGCCGGAAATTGGTGTAAATATGGAATAGCAGTAGATTTACAGTTGCACGATAGATACGTATTTCAAAACAGACTTTCATAGGTTAAAATATCTCCTTTTTTGCCGAGGTGCACACCACCCATCGAAAGTTCATTTGTGCAGTTTTTTTGGGGGCTAATGCCACGCTCGCAATTGCCAAAGTGCAAGCGGGTGCGTGCGCCTTCAAATTTACAGACAAGAAAAAAATGATACTGGATAAATAACGAAGGGTATTCTAGACCTCGACGAAGACCGGTGGAAGGTTGTATGGGCCCACACGCACACTAGTTGACACACAATTTGGGTGCGGGTATATTATATTATTATACATTATTATTTCCAAAGCAAAATTTTAGAGGGGGGTATTTCAAGGGGAGGGGGTTAATTCGCGATAATACGTAGGGTTCAAACGATACGACTTTTCGATATCGATGTTCGATGTTTTTTTCTGAAACTCGATATTCGATATCGATACGATATGGAACCTCGATATCGATATTCTTTTGACATTCGATATCGAAAAATAGTTGATATTCAATATTTCGAATATTCAATATTGCGATTTGCTTTTGGTATAGCAAGTAAAGATACCACGTGTTTTTTTAAACCGTTTTTTTTAAACGAGGCCTCAAAACCGTTTTTTTTAAACAGCAGCGAAAAAATTTTTGTACTAAGCACTAGGTATTTTTCGATTTTTTTGCGCGCATGCCCGCAATTTCACATACACATTGCCATTTGTGGTTGTTTTCATTGGTTTTATGGCAGTTTTAGTGCGAAAGCTTTCATTTGTTCATGCTATTGTGTAATAATAAGCCGTGATATGTTAGTGTAGTACCGTATTGGCTTGTTTTGAGTACCATGCTTGATTTGAGTGCCATGCTCGAATACAGTACCAGGGTAACTGCCTTATGAAACGATACAGTGCCATGCTTGAATTGAGTACCCCCCACACCTACACCTTGAATTGAGTACCCCCCACAAGTAATAGAAGCAAACATGACGCGGGAAACGCAGTACGTTTAAAAACGTTACTGCGTGCGAGTGATTTCTGTTCTGTCGCTTCTGTTGTTAAAAAATGTCCAGTCGTTGTTGTATCTAATTGACGCAGCTGTTGCAATTACATCATAATTATGCAGCTGGAATCGATATACATACCAAAATATGTATATCGATGTCTATAATGGAATTGAAATGCCTTACCAAAAAATACAGTACCATGCTCGAATTGAGTGCCATGCTTGAATTGAGTGCCACTGTAAGGACGTTGTGCAAAAATACAGTGCCCGGGGTTCAAAACAAGCCAATACGGTATATAATATCCAGCCAACGTGCTCCCACATACTTCTACATTGTGTAGCGTCACTTTCAATGTATTAGCCTTCTCTTACAACCTTTTTTAAGACTATTCCATGCTGAACTTCACTTACCTAAAGTCACGAACATTCGACAAAAGGCGATATCCCTAACAAGTCGACAAAAAATGGGTATTTTTAACAGAAATTACCACTTATAATGCTATCCCATGGCTTCACAGCTATTCTATGGCTATATTTAACATCACAGAGTACTGATATACCTGTATGTGTAGTAGGGTGGCAGAATTTACCGTACCGTACCGCATTTTTGGAAAAATTACCGTACCGTACCGTACCGTTTACCACACTTTTAGAAATTTACCATACCATACCGTGTACCGCATTTTCCAAAATTTACCGAACCATACCGCGTACCGCACTCATTTACTGCAGAAAATGCGGTAAATTTCACTCAGATTGACCTTAAAAATGCACCTTAAAATTTACTTTAAAATGTGGTGTTCTGTAAATATTTTGCGCGCAAGCGCGCAAATGTGACAACATTGTTTTGACTGATTTGAATCTCTTCGATTTCCACATGCAATATGGCTGCAACTCTTCATTTACATTAGTATAATGTGTTTTTTAAATCAAGCCATGTGCTTCAAATTGCACTGTAGGTGTTTTACATCACCCTCAATGTTTTGAGCTTATTTGTTGTAGGTACATATGTTTGATGTAGGGTAGTATACAAAAGGTAATCAAAAGAAATATTAATGTTTTAATTAATTAGCAACTTTGCTGTTGAATTGAAATCAGTTGCAATCTTATGGCTACACAGCAGGGGTCTCCAATGGGGGTTGATGTGTGTCCCCAAATTGAATTCATGGCTCATTGCCATATGCACTTATATACTTTTTTACCATTTTCACCCACTTTTAGCAATTTTTCACCCACTTTTAGCAATTTTTCTCCATTTCTTTCTTCTAAACCTTGAAAAAGCCTATCGATTGAACCACTGCATTGTGGTTAATGTAATTCTATGTTATCACACTGTTATTGTGTTCTAAAGTCCATTAACACTTTGCATAATTCAATTTAGTGTCAATTCATGAAGTAAAAGTTGTCTGTAATCTGGCATTGGTACATTTCTGACGAGCGAAAATTTACCGTACCGTACCGTACCGCGAACCGCACTTTTCAGATTTACCGTACCGTAGGGTTGGGGAACCGAACCGACCCGAACCGAACCGAACCGAGAACCGAGCACTATTTTGGAACCGAGAACCGAGAACCGGAACCGAGCTTGAGAACCGAACCGGAACCGAGAACCGGCACTTATACCCGGAACCGAAGTAAATACCCGAAAGAACCGAAATTTTCTAGGAATCTTAAAGTTTTTAAACAGCGCTTTTTCAACACCTACATCTAAGCCTTTAAACATCAGCTGAACATCTTGGTGCGTGTTCAGAATTGCAAAATTCATCTGTTTGCAAAATGATTGTGCGGGAACGTGTAATTTCACATATATTCCAGCGACATTACACCTTACAATGAAATCAACCTTTCCCACCTGAATAAAAGAACAAACATAAAAAAATTTCATCATATTTATCAAATTGCTTTGATAAATATGATGAAATTTTTATGTATGTTCGTTTATTCAGATGGGATATGGTAGATTTCATTGTAAGGTGTAATGTTGCTGCAGTATACACATTATCACTGGTAGTAGTTTTCATTGGTTTTGTGGCAGTTTTAACCGTAGTTGGCAAAAGTTATTTATGTTTGTACTCAAAATAATATGTGTACTCACTCGTGTACTACATAAATACATTTACGTTTCCTCCAGAAAAAATACCAGTACTCATTTACTTGTGTACTTTTTGAAAGTACGCGAGTACAGAAAACGTATATGTTTGCTTTTACACTTTTTTAAATACCAGTATTTTGATAACAACTCTGATTCTGCCATGAAATAATAAGCTGTGATATGCTCCTGTAGTATGAAATATCCAACCAATGTACTTACACATGTAAACTTGGGTATATTGTTTTTCTGTTGTTCAGCCGATTATTACCCAATACCCGGTTATTTTATTACCCGGAACCGAAATTTTGATCATTTTAGAACCAAAAGAACCGAACCGGAACCGAGTTTAAGAACCGAACCGAGAACCGGAACCGAAAATTTTCAGGAACCGAGAACCGATACCCGAACCGAAATCTTTTGGAACCGAGAACCGGAACCGAAAATTTTGAAATTCCCAACCCTACCGTACCGTACCGTTTACCGCAAAATTGAAGATTTACTGTACCGTACCGTTTACCGCAAAAGAGAAAATTTACCGTACCGTACGGTTTACCGCAAGCCCATACCGTCTGCCACCCTAATGTGTAGACCCATAACCAGGGACGTATCCAGGATTTTGGAGCGGGGGGGCTGCTTGTTTACGGGGGCCGGCGAACGGGGGGGGGCTCAGCCCCCCCCCCCTAAAATTTTTCCCCATATAGGGACGGAAAGGCGTTTTGGCGCCAGCGCCACAAAGGCACCACGCCATGGCGCTATTGGCGTTGGCGCCAGCGCCAGGAACCGCTTTATATGTATGTAAATATGCATACATATAGAGCGAAAGTCGCAAAAATGAGTTAATTTCCAAGGATATTGGTTTAGAGGGACCGATCCGCTGAAAATGCCATGCATGGGGAAGAAATTGCGCGCTTGCGCGCAAAATTTTTATGAAAGGTCGAAAAATATATATGAAAAGTTGCATTTTCCGGGACTTTTTAGGTCTCACCTCGGGAAGGGGGGGGGCTGCAGCCCCCCCCCGCCCCCCCCCTGGATACGTCCTTGCCCATAACCATATCTGGGAGCTTTTAAAAAACCCTGTTTGTTTTTTTAAAAACAGGGTCATTAAAAAACAGTTTTGTGCTATCCCTAATAGCAAGGCATATTTCAAGTGGCATATTGTATTTTCATGTGGTTGCACACATGTTTAATCATCTCTTTACTGAAATTTGAATGATTTTAACAAGCTTTACATCACTCAATGGTAGAAAATAGAAGAAAAACATGATGAATCAAAGTGTATCAGACAAATAACAATTGGTAGATATTACAGTTCACCCTAACCTAATTGCTGAAGGACATGTTGCAAAAAATAGCATATAAGCATTTTCTGGCTTCAAATTTAGCACTCCAACAAAAATGATATAAATACTGTACTTTTACTCATCAAATACAATAGTACAGTGCGCGCAGATATTTTGCTTTGCATGCGGCGGTCGGCACAAGCTCCGCCCACTTTCGTGTAAATGCCCACTAACGCTAACCCCAAAAATCACGAACGTTCTGTCAGGCTCGCCTTTTTTTGTGTGTGAGCTCAATAACGACAGTTAAATTTGTACGATTTCATACATTCGACAGAGAACGCACATCATTCTAGCCCTCTGTGCGTACGCTCGACCCACAATTCCCATTTTTAAGCGCGTGGTGGGCCTCGAAATGTTTGTAAAAATCACAAGTTTGTATAGGGAAAACGGGCCAAAATTCGCGTGCAGTTTTAAGATGTAGGCTGGCGCGAGTGCGCGGAGTAACAGTGGCACTTGGGTCGGTGCCAGTACGCACAGGAATTTCTGCGCACACTGTAGAAGCACATCAGATCAATCATAAACATCTCAAAAAAATTATAACTTCATTTAGGGACACAATACAGGTTCGATATATCGAAAAAATGGTCGATATTCAATATTTTTCCAAAATTTTCGATATCGATATTCGATATTTTTTCAAAATTTTCGATATTAAAAATGGTCGATATCCGATATTTGATATGATATCGTTTGAACCCTAATAATACGGTATTCTTTTATCGGGTCAGCGGCAAAGAGCCACCACTCGCCGCAAAACATAAAATACCAAAAATACGATAGAATAAACAATATATCCTAAAAAAACGTCAAAACAAGACTTCTTCCGTCATCATCATTCCTTTCAAGGCGCCAAAACGGAAAAGTTCAAACCATGAAACATTTTCAATCGGGGTGACATGGTCCCATGTGTTCTGTTGCAGGGCTTCAATGGCGCCTTCGGTAAATCCTCTTTGCTCGCAGCTAGCTAGCAACCCAGTGTTACCGCACAAAAATTTTCCGCCAATCTAGCCTTTTTATTTTTATTTTCGAGTTTTTTTATAAATTTTTAGCAGGGACGCTGAAATTCAGACTCCGCCTATTTGTGTGAAATGATAAGGCGTGAATATTAGAAAAAAGTTTGAAACGTAGTTGTTGATCGAAATTGTATTTATTTACAAAGTTTTGTATCAAGTTCAATCATTTTGATCGTTTGATCTGGGCAATGCAGAATATACATTAAAAACAATGACCGTGTTACGTTAGAACAGGTTTTGTATCATCTAACCACTTAAATAAGTATATAGACTCTTACACATGGTGCTTATTGTTGCATTTTTTCACGTCTGCGTACGTTGAAAGCAACAAATTAATACTGGGAGTTCAAAAAGTTTCTGACGAAATAAATACCCCCCCCCCTCAAAATTCTCACTCTGAAACAATACCTATTGTACCAGAGGGGTATTTCGAGGAAATACGGTATTTATGCTCAATTGTGTAGAGATGTACGTTTATATCTCCAGTAATAACCTATTTGGTCGTATTATTATTATTATTACTGGTTTTGGGTATGTAAATGAGTGTTCCTTACTTCAAAATTCCAGAGTTGTTTAAAGGTACGTACGTTTACTCAAAAAATACGCGTACGCGAGTACGCGGTAAATACGTTTACATATACTTTTAAAAAAAGTAACGTACTCACATGTACGCGTACATTTTTGAGGCATACGCGTAAAGAAAATGTATTTCTGTGAATTCAATTTGGCACATATTTATAAGGTGACTACGCTGCAATTGACTATATTTCCTCGAAATACCCCTGGGAGTGATTGTTTTATAGTGAAACTTTTGAGGGGAGTTAAACAAGGGCGGGTATTTCAAGGGGTTTTTTTAATTCGCCAGAATTTTTCAGAACTATCAGCACTAATTCGTTCTTTGTAACATACGCTGAGGTAGAAAAATGCAACAACAAGCTCCATGTATAAGAGTATTTTTATTGACTTACATATATATTCATGTAAATATAGATGGTATATACTCTGTTCTAACGTGACTTGGTCATTGTTTAAACATGTGTTCTGCATTTCACAGAACACATACTGAAGTTTTTAATATTTACGTTCCATTTAAGTTCAATTTGGGGGGGGGGCCTTTCGACAGGGGGTCAATTATTTAATTCGTAGGGCCATTTTGAGGGTTGTATTTCAAAAACGTACCCAGTTCTACATATTCTATGAAGAAAAGTGCTCGCTTTTGCATTTTAATGGGAAAAAAATTTTGTACTCACATTTACGCGTGCGTATGAGTAAAAAATAAATATTTTACGTTTTCGATACTTTGTGGTGAGTAAAAAATAAATACTTTACATTTACATATACTTTTAAAAAAGTTCAGTAATTCTAACAACTCTGCAAAATTCGCGAAAATTTCTGACGAAATATTAACACCCCTCGAAATACCCCCTCAAAATTTCCACACTGAAAACATAAGCCCCCTGGAGGTATTTCAAGGAAATACGATAGTTGTTAATGTTCACATAAAATTTGACTTTCAACCGACTAGACATCGTTCAGTTTATCAAAATCTAAGGTGGCAGCCTAGATTTCTGCACCCTGTACATAGTGGTAAAAAAAATAGCACAGATAATTATATTCATACCAGTCATACAAATTGACAGACTTTCCACCATCCAATTTTGTTCCACTTAGGTAAACTTACTTGTGCCTTAAATACAGATTTGAATTTGGATGATTTTCTTCAGTTCAATTGATTTTTTCAGTCACTCACATATTATATGCTTGTCAGCTGGGGGCACTCCCAGACCTTGTCGAATGTCATGTCAAAGACCCATTAAAGTGTCAATGTTTAAAAAGACCTGCTGTGGGAAAATGGATGGTAAAAATTCACCTGCCGGCATTAGGGATGGCCGAGCGTTTTTTCAAAGGTTTTTTTTGTAATAAAAGACGTTTTTTTAAACCTGACTAGTGATGGAATGGCGCCATGGCGCTGGCGCCATTTGAGGGCGCCAAAGGGCGCCGCGCCATGGCGCCATTGGCGCTTGGCGCCCTTGTTCTCGTGGAGAACGCGAATAAAGAAGTGAATGCGCGTCCAATGGTGCCGTAGAAACATTTTTAGCACACGCATGGTGTTGTAGGCACTTTTTTATCCTGGCGCCCTTGGCGCCTGGCGCCCTATTTTCCAAATGGCGCCATGGCGCCCTTGGCGCTTGGCGCCCTCTTTCCGTGGCGCCCCTGGCGCCTGGCGCCCACTTTCTGAATGGCGCCATGGCGCCTGGCGCCCTTTTTCTGTGGCGCCCTTGGCGCTTGGCGCCCACTTTCCGAATGGCGCCATGGCGCCCTTGGCGCCTGGCGCCATTTTTTCTGGCGCTTTTCCATCACTAAACCTGACCATGAAACCATTTTTTTAAAAAAACCTTCGCCAAGTTTTTTTAGTACTAAGCACTAGGTATTTTGCATTTCTTGCATGCAAGTGCGCAATTTCACCTGCACATTACTATTTGTGGTGGTTTTCATTGGTTTTGAGGCATTTTTAGTGTAAAAACTTCCATTTGTTCCTGCTATTGTGTCACAATAAGCTGTGATATGTGAGTGTAGTAAATAATATCCAGTTAATGTGCCTCCATCTACTTGTAGTGTGAAAAATCACTGCTAATTAATTAGTCTTCTATTGTAACTTAATTTAAACACTATCCCATGGCCAACTTCACTTAAAACATTTGACAAAAGCCGATATATATAATATATTTTTGACAGAAATCACCACTTATAATGCTATCCCATGACTCTACAGTCACTCTATGGCTATATGTAACATCATAAAGTACTGTCACTTGTCTGATTTACCTGTACATGTTGACTTATGACCATATCTGGGAGCTTTTGAAAAAAACGGTTTTATTTTAAAATAAAATCTTTAAAAAACGATTTGAAAAACCGTTGTTGAAAACAAACTTTTTCGGCCATCTCTAGTCGGAAAATATGATAAAATAATGTGCTAATTTTGCGGAAAAATTAGCAGAATTTAGATGCAAGCATGTTTAACATATTGGCTTTGATTGTAAATAGTTTAATTACCTCTGTAGAAGCTGTACAAAAACCAAGAAAGTAGAAACAAATGTGTTATTGTTGTAACTAGGAGCATAAAATCACACGGAAAAATATTGCTGGAAATATGTAAGTGTATCAGAAAAAGTTTAATTTTGAAATTTTGGGAAATGAAAGTTCGGAACGTAATTTTTCTCCGGCAAAAACTGGAAATTGAAATCAGAGAACGAAGAGTATTCAAAAATATACGGTGGCAGCTGGAAAATTTATATTTAGTTAGTAAAGGGTAAAACGTACGCAAAAGCTGTAAAAGCGATCTTTATTTGGATGATCAATTTTATGCATTGATAAAACCGCAATAAAAATAAATCTAGAAACTTTATAATAAATGACACGAAATATTTTATAAAATGCAACGCAAACAAAAATGAAATGAGAATCTAGCGTCCATTTATTTCTGAAATATCAAAATTTCACGATCAAATCCAGCCTTCACATCGTCCCCACTTGGAATCAATCTTCCGCACTGCTCAAACCCAAGTGACGTCAGAAAATCGCCAAAATCACCCGGTTTCAATTTGATGGCCCTATAGTTTGCTTCCAACTCCGCCTATAAATAGAAAAGGGAATTGCAGAATGAAAGGAATATCAAATGTAGATGTCAAAATTCTTAGAGAAATCTCACAAAATATAGTGTTGCAGTCGCACAGACACAATGGGCCCATACTAGTTGACATCAGAATTAGTATCAACTAAATTTTTGTTAACTATGTGATTTCAACTTTCCTATGTGATATAGCTGTTAATTTTATACCGTGACACAATTTCCATTGTTTGTTAAGTGTGAGGCTACAAAAAATGTATTATTTAAGTTGGACATTCAGTTGTCGGGAATTTGCGATGTCAACTAGTGTTTGTACAATGTATGGTCGATTGGTGAATTTTTGGCACATTTCCAGCACAATATAACATCCAACTTCACAACAGACGGGAATCGGAAACTAGTCAAAATCTTTCAAGTGCAAAACTCACATTCCAACATCCCTTCTTGGCCTTTTTAGCTTTAGCATACGAATCCCAGCTCTGCGGCTCGACCAAAAACTTTCCACCATTCACCAGATTACGGTAGGCTCTTTGGAAAGACATTTTGATTCCGCGATCGCCCCAGTTTAGATGGATCCACTTGGTGACGGAAAGTGCCAAAATAGTATCGTAGTCAGGTTTCACCTGTGGGGTAGTTTACACTAGCTAATTCGTTCTTTTGTAAAAACGATCAGATTGAAAGATGGATAAGGTGTTGCGGAAAATCGGTGGGGATAGTGGGCAAAAAATTGTTACGAGTTTCAGCTGGAGCGTTTCGGGGACCTATACATCACGGAGGCAGAAATTTTGGCACTACCCCCCGAACACCCCCCCCCCCCTCCGGACCATGGGGGGCGCCCCCCCCCCTTACTGGGCCAAACATAAAAATAGTATTGGAGACTCAAACGAACTCACCAACTGCAAGCCCTTCTCATCACCCAAAACATAATTGCTCTGCTCAAATTTAACCCTAGCCAATTTCTGTCTCATTGTACCATCCGCCAATTGCATCCACAGTCTGTACTTGGCGCGCGCTCGCGAAATAAGCGAATTATCTATATCTACGCCAAGTATTTTGCGCGGAAGCAGTTTGATGTCGCAAAGTGTCGTATTGTCGTTGTCGCTTGAATTGTTTTTGTCGAAAAAATGTTTGTCGTAAAGTGCAGCCAACGCAAGAGTGAGCGAACCGTCGTTGCAGCCGATGTCCAGCACTCGCCTGGGGACGTTTTTATTCGATTGAGTGGCGTAGTTTAGCGAAAAAGGAAAAAATAAATGTAGGAAAAAAGGCAAAAAATTGCTCAAAATAGGTGAAAAATGACGTAAAAAATCAGTATATAGGAGCCAAAAATAATGGCGATAACGAAAATTTGTCGAGTTTGAGCAAGAATTTGAGTAAAATTTCTCAAAAGTAGTTCTAGATAGATAGATAGCTGGCCAATTGCGTGGGGGGAAGGGAATAGTAGCCATAGATAGCACCTAAAAACAATTTCGGAGTCGGGACTGTGATTTTTGGGATTGGGGCTTCGGGATCTGGACTGCGAAATTCCGAAAAAAAAGGATAAAGGATCACGTTTAAATCCAACCATTTGGGAGAATAATAATAGATCGCTAAAAGAAACGAAAACCAAGACTAACTTATTGGCAACAACATCAGCGCGCACAAGCGCATTCACTCTGGCATCGAAAAATGGCTCCGGCAGTTTCTGGCACATTTCCAAATTAGCCGACAGCTCATTGTTATTGGGCGCCGCGATGCGCCTTCCATAATAGCGAGGATAGTTTCCATATCTAAATGCGGATTGGAATGCATACAAATAATAGAATATTAAATTTTGGAACAGTGCCAAAAAGTAAATCACCTGAAAGGAGCGTGGGACAGGTCAAACTTCCTTTTTCGGCTATTCTGCTCGTCATTTGGTTCAGTTTTTGACGAAGTTGCGATCAACTCAAGTGGCACATCCGTAGTTTCTTTGATATCCATTCTCCGTTTTCAAATCCGGCGAAACAAAGGCGATCGCCGATTTTCGAAATTTTTCTTTTTTAACAACTTTTACCGCATAGGTTGGCCCACGTCCATGTCACCTGTTGCGTATTGTATGAACGTGAGTAAAAGCTCAAAATCACTAAAAACTCGCCAATTTTCACCTTCATTATCGCTATGTTCGTCTATACACATGGCTTTAAACCCATTTTGAGTCTTTTTCATTAATATTTACAACTATTACAAAGGTTTTGGCCGGCTGCCAACTTCACATAAGGCTTGTGCAAATAATATTTCGACAGTCTCTGTATATTGGCAACACCCCAAAACTTTGCGTTCTGAACACGATTCCCACCCGGTTCGTCCGAAGTAAAATAAAGCCTGTTTATTAGGTGAGTTTTTTACTGAATAATAGATAAATGAAGACTAATTTGCGGGCCATGCATAAAAGATGCTAGGACATAATGGCGCACCGCACACTCAAAATTTTCAAGGGCGTTTCGAACGTTTTTGAGTTCCGCCAAGGCAGAACTCCAAGGGCGGTTCGAACATTTTTAAATATGAGAAATGTAGCATTTTTAGGGCATTCGGATGAAATTCACACGAATCCGGATGAATTCACACAGTTTTTGTCCATTTGCATATCATAACAAAACGTTTCGAAAACATTGGGACACTTTCAATTCCACCCTTGACTTAATAGATACGCCCTTTAGAGAAGGTTGTTATGAGAAGCACATCTAATTTATCTTACCAAATATATTTGTGAAAAAATTTTTATAGGTAGATGTAGGCTTTGTCTTCAAAAATGAATAGAGAAATTTTTTAAGAATATCCACATGTTTAAAAGATATTGAAGTTCACCGTGTGGCATATTTGTGTAAACCGAAACTGAATTCCACCCTCTAGAAAGTGTCCCAATGTTTTCTTGCCTAGATGGCGCACTGCACACTCAAAATTGTCACGTTTTTGCGTTCCGCCAAGGTGGAATTCCAAGGGTGGTTCAGACACTTTGCACTTCCCTACCTGTCTGAAATAATTCCACCCATGCACAATCTGGGGCAATTCCGCCATCGTGCAAAGTGTTCGAACGTTTCATATGCGGAATTGAAATCGAGGGCAGTTCGAACGTTTTTGGATTCCGCCCCGTTTTTATTCCGCCCTTTTGAATTCCACCCTTGAAAAAGTGTTCGAACTGCAACTGAAAATTTGAGTGTGCCGTGCAACAATGATCCTGATCGGTAATGATGGCAAAAAATGTTTTAACTTTTATGTTTTTTCTTAAATGAGCTTTTGAATTTTGTGTTAATATCATTCTATATTATAGGTATTGAGTTTTCAATTTTAATCCACAGTGCACGGCAGTTATAAATACAATGGGGATTGCTACTCGAGGTCACGGTGCCGGGCGCGGTGGAGCCGAGCATGCCGGTACTGCACTTGCTCAACGATGTGGACAGCATCTTGTTTGGTGTAACAGAGTTGAGGATGGGACGATTTTAGTGTGAGCTTGGAATTTTTGTTTTCAATTAGTTTTTCGTTTGGTTATTTTTTTGTGCTGCGTTTGAGAGAAAGGTAAAGCGGTTAAGCCGGGTGCGAGACATTTGCCATCCACGTTTGTGTAAGTTACAGTGGTTTGCCAAAGCCAAAGCCCTTCACAACTTTTGTATAAACACATTCGTTTTTAACCCCACGCGGAAAGTTCGTTCGCCACGATTTTTTCCGTATTTTGACCCGTGCGTAACGATCAGGGGCCAGGGGCCAGTTCCGCAAAATGAGAAGTGAGAAGTGAAATGGCAAGTGAATTGACAAAAGCTAAGTAAAAATGAAGAAAAAAATTATCTTCGTTTTCGCCATTTCACTTGCCATTTCACTTCGCCTTTGCGCTTTTACTTCGCCCTTGCCATTTCACTTCTCACTTCTCATTTTGCGAAACTGGCACCATTTCCGCAAATTGAGAAGTGAGCAGTAAAATGGCAAATGCGACGTGAAATGGCAAAAGCGAAGTGAATTGAGAAGTAAAATGTCAAAAGCGAAGAGAAATCTATGGATTAAGATCTCTCCATTTTCTTCATTCTACAATTTGAAAATGCCTATAGGTATATTTAACCACGCGAAACCCTCTTCTCAAAGTTTGTTACTGACAAGGCAATTTGTATTTGTATCTGTATCTGTGTGAGACATGCTTTGTCGCTCAAACATGGCGCCTTTGTGCCAGCGCTAAATTGCGATTTAGGAAAAAAACGAGTTGTTGGAAATATGTGCTATGTGAATGAGATCTTCATATTTTTTCATAAATATATTCCCTAGTGGGCATGCTCTTTTTCAATAATAATAACTTTGAGAACGGTTTTTTCAGGCCAAAATGTGCAGTGTGTGTTAGGGTTCAAACGGGACCAGTTTTCGGGACCGGGACAAGAAATTTTTACATGTCGGGACTAGGGATGGCACAAAACTGTTTTTTAACGACCCTGTTTTTAACAACCCTGTTTTTTTAACAACCCTGTTTTTTATATATAAAAACGTTGTTTTTTTTAAATAAAACGGTTTTTTAAAAAGCTCCCAGATATGGTTATGGGTCTACAGATACAGGTATATCAGTACTCTGTGATGTAAAATATAGCCATAGAATAGCTGTGGAGCCATGTGATAGCGTTATGAGTGGTAATTTCTGTCAAAAATACCCATTTTTGTCGACTTGTTATGCATATCGCCATTTGTCAAATGTTCGTGAATTCAAGTCAAGTTTTGCATGGAATAGTGCTTAAATAAGGTTATAAGAAAAGGCTAATACATAGACAAATGATTTTTCACAATGTAGAAGTATGTGGGAGCACATTGGCTGGATATTATATACTACACTAACATATCACGGCTTATTATGACGCAATAGTATGAACGAATGGAAGCTTTTACACCAAAAATGCCTCAAAACCAATGAAAACAACCACCAATGGTAATGTGTACGTAAAATTGCGCGCTTGCGCGCAAAAAAATTGCAAAATACCTAGTGCTTAGTACTAAAAATTTAGGCTGCTGTTTTTTTAATAAAAAAAACGGTTAAAAAAAGTGCCATCCCTAGCCGGGACCGGGACTGGGGTGTCGGGACCGGGAGTGTGATTGTCGGGATCAGGACTGGGACTGGCTCGTTAGAAGAGTATTTTTTTGACAGAAATCACCTGTTGTATTGCTATACATACATAACATCATAAACTACTACCGCTTGTCTCGTATACCTGTACAGGTTGACTTGCAACTACCTATATTTAGGAGTGTTGGAAAAAAATTTGTAGAAGGGATGGAAAAAAGACATTTTTCCATCCCTTATCGTAGAGGTCGGGACCACTTAAAAATTGCGGGACCGGGACTTGGGTGTCGGAACCGGGACCGCCCCAGTCCCGACTTTTTGCCGAACCGGGTACCGGGACCGCGGTCCCGTTTGAACCCTAGTGTGTGTACTGTGTTCTGACATATTCAAAGTTTAAATTAATTTGCTGTTCGACCCATCTCACATTGACTCAATTTTCTATCTCACAATCACGTTTTGCGCGGTAGATTTTTTGTAAACTCATCTAAATTCTCAGCTAGTACACAGCAGCAAATTTTCCAGTGTGCTGTGCATTTCGTAAACGTTTATTAGTTCCTACGGGACAGTGACGCAAAGTCGAATCGTCCCTATTAGCACTTTTAATATAATGCAACGTTGACACAAAGTGCCTATGCACACTAGTTTTCACCGTGATTTCGGTGAAAACTAAAATTTTTTCAAATGCGGATTAATCAACAATGTTGGCTGATTTAATTTAATTTAAATGTGAATTTAAATTGATGAAAGTTCTTATTTGAAAACTAAAACACATATAGCACACAATAAGAGTTGGCTGGATGTCGCCATGTCGCCATTTCTGTTTTCACAGATGTCACAGTGGTGAGAACAAGTGTGTGTACGTGTAGGTACAGGGACGTATCCAGGATTTTTGAGCGGGGGGCGGGGCTGCTTGTTTACGGAGGCCGGCGAGGGGGGGGGGCTCAGCCCCCCCCCCCCTAAAATTTTAGCTACATAGTGGCGGAATGGCGCTGGCGCCATTAGTAGGCGCCACGCCATGGCGCCATTGGCGTTGGCGTCAGCGCCATGGAACGCTGTATATGTATGTAAATATACATACAAAACAGCAAAAACCACAACATTGAGTGTATTTATAACGATTTGTGGCCACATGGAGCAAATCTGATTATAATACCTTATGTCTGGTGAAGAATGTGCGCTTGCGCGCAAAATTTTTTACGCTGATGTTGAAAAAGTCGCATTTTCCGGTCACTTTCTGGTCTCGCCCCGGGAAGGGGGGGGGGCTACAGCCCCCCCCGCCCCCCCCTGGATACGGCCCTGTGTAGGTAGAGCCAAAGAAACAGGAAGTATCTTATTTGAACTTTCTTGCTCCCGGCTTGCTTATGGATGAGTTTTTAAACTGTTTTTTTTTAAGTTCAAAAATGAAACCGTTAACACCATTTTTTTAATGGCAGCAAAAAAATATAGTGCTTGCACCCTGGCGATATTACGTTTACGTTTTTCCAGGTATTTTTAGAATACCTGACATCTTACAAAATACCAAAAATTGAAAATGGTATTTATGTTTACATTTACATTGATGTTTTCCAAAAATAAGAGTATTTGAACAACTCTGATGTAAAGTTGCAATGCAATGATCTGATGTAAAATTTCTATTTTTTACATTATGTAAGATTTTTTTTAGTATTGCATATTTACACTATGATACCAGCACATCAATTCAAACAAAACAAAACATAACTGTGATTTGATATTTTTCTGTATTTAGTGAACACTTATCAATAAATTATTTTCTCATCTGCGTCATTTTTTCCAATTGGCAAAAGTAAAATGGTGAATTCTAGTAGTAAAATTCTCAATGTCAACTAAAAAGGTGTGCGCTTCCACAGTTGACATTGAGATTACATTCTCACTAGAAAAAACCCTGTGTGTTTGGGCCAATGTCAACCAGTGTGTGTGGTCCCAATGTAACGCAATTGTGAATGCAGCTTGTAATTGTTTTGTTTTTATTAGGTTGTGTTCAACGATGGCAAGAACACACATAAAACACAAAAACTCTTTGAGTTTCTATGTTTATGTTTTACAGAAAAGTGTTCCAAAAATGGGTAAAATATAACAGAAAATAATTTTCCCATACTCAGAATAATTACTCTATTGTACTCAAGCACTATCAAAAAGTAAGCATAAAGGTGAGTACAGGTAGTTTTTTCAAAGTATGCATAAGCGTTTCAAAGTATTTACTTGGTACTTGAGTATGTGTACTTTTTGCATAAAAGTAAGTATGTATTGACACATGTGGTGCAGTGATGTTTATCTGGTGGAAATTCCTGGCATATCTGGTAAAATTTCATGTAATGTGTAAACTGAAAATTAAAATGCCATGTCAAATCTGAAATTTCTAGTGAAAATTAATTAACAGATTACGTGCAGGGCTGATCCAGGGGGGGGGGGGCGGGGGGGCTGCAGCCCCCCCTCCTGGGGTGAGACCTAAAAAATCCCGGAAAATGCAATTTTTCCTATAAATTTTTTGATGTTTCTTAAAAATTTTGCGCGCAAGCGCGCAATTTCTTCCCCATACATTGTATTTTTAGCGGAATATGTCCCTGTAAACAAATATCCTTGAAAATGAACACATTTTGTGACTTTTATGTATGCATATTTACATCTATATAAAGCGGTTCCTGGCGCAGGCGCCAATAGCGCCATGGCGTGGCGCCAATAGCGCCATGGCGTGGCGCCTTGGTATGTCGCTAGCGCCAAAACGCCTTTCCGTCTCCATATAGGGAAAAAATATAGGGGGGGGGGGGCTGAGCCCCCCCCCTGCTCGCTGGCCCCCGTAAACAAGCAGCCCCCCCCCCCCCGCTCAAAAATCCTGGATACGTCCCTGATTACGTGAGTCATGGGTGTCTGTATTTTTAGTCTCACAATGCCTTAGAGTGACGCCTTAAACATGCATGGACAAATTTGTGATAAGAAAAGCACTGTTTTTGCATTGAAACACTGCCTCTGGTGTACAAACACAGTGTTTGAGTAAAACATTGTATTTTATGAAAAAACTTGAGTTTTCGACAAAAACCCAGAAAAAAAACAGAGTTACTCAAAAAAAATTTTTGCGAAAAAACCTCAAAACACATGTATTTATTTTTGAAAAATTTAAAACACAGAAAATCTTTTTTAAAGAAAACTTACCCATCGTTGGTTGTGTTTACCCGAAACACACCGGCAGCGACAGTAAATGTTTGAATGTAAAAATACGTCTTCTAAATGTTCGTATGAACGCTTTTTATTTTCTCAGCATTTTGGTGTATTTTTACGTTTTTGTACTCTTCCACGTAATTTGTATTTGAGATAATAAGCCCCCTCGAAATCCCCCCTCGTTTAACCCCCCTCAAAATTCTCACTCTGAAACAATCACCTCCGGGGGTGGGGGGTAGTTCGAGGAAGTACGGTATCCCTCCAGAAGAAAGATTTGTTATCTACCGAACCCCCCGGAGGGTCAAAATCTAGAATACCCGTGGTGTGCTGTTGTTCGCAGCGCCATCAACTAAAGCTGCTTTTTTAAGTGTTTACGATTTTAACTGTTTTCTATACCTATTTATGTCAACGCGTGGTTTTCATGCAACGCTAGCAACGCTAGCAATGCAACACGAGGTTGTTTATCTGCTGCACAAATTTTAAATATATTTTTTCAGGATTTCTTTTTAGCACTTTAAACATACAGTATTCTTATGATTCCAGCTACCGTATTATTTCGGAATATCCCGATGGGGGTTTATTATTTCGCCAGCACAATTTGAGGGGGGTCTATTCTAGGGTTTTTTTATTACTTTGTCAGAAATTTTCGTAGATATCGTAGTAAAGCGTAGGCATTATCGTACCCAAACAGGTAATAAATGAGTCCGAATAGGATATCTCATAAAAAATGGCTAAAGCCAACAAAAAGTGGACACTGCACTGCACCGATATTGCAGTCAGGTGTATGCATTTAAATGCAGAAAAGAAATATATCACTTACTATCCTACAGTGTGTTTGCAAGTTTGAGCTCTGAAAAGGAGTATATCACTTAATGTTACAGTGTGGTTGAGCTCTTAAAAGAAGTATATCAAATGTTTCTTCAAGGAACACTGGTGAAATGTAGTACAATTTCACCCAACTTTATCACACCAGCGTGAGCTTTTTGTATGTCTGAAGTGTGCATCATTTCCACACAGCTCACGCTGGTGTGATAAAGTTGGGTGAAATTGTACTACATTTCACCACTGTTCCTTGAAGAAATCAACCACACTGTAACATTAAGTGATATACTCCTTTTCAGAGCTCAAACTCGCAAACACACTGTAGGATAGTAAGTGATATATTTCTTTTCTGCACTATTGCAATATTGGTGCAGTGTCCACTTTTTGTTGGCTTTAGCCATTTTTTATGAGATATACTTCTTTTTGGGGGCCACAGGCCCACGAAGATATGTGAGGCATCTAGTTCAAAATGTTGGTATCTCCATCATTTTAGGTTTTTCCAAAATTGCATTCGAAAATTCAAAGTTGGCCCGAGCGGGCAACTTTAAAGTGACAAGTGTTGCCCAAAACTTGTTGAAAAGCTTATGAAATTGTCTACATTTTCCATATTTTCAACCCTGCGGCCATATATATAGCTAGAGTTATGGTGATTTGATTGATAGCAGGTCAGCATGTTCAGTAGAGATACCCTGTTTCGAGTGATTTTTTTCAAAAAAATCACTCGAAACAGGGTATCTCCACTTAGTGCATGGGATTTACTGGACGGTGGTGCTGCCATTCTGCTGGAGTGGCACCAGTACGCCTCCATGGCCTCACTTGAAAGCAAATTTCTTAGAGTGGAGATACCCTGTTTCGGACAAAGACTTTATGGAGATACCCTGTTTCGGACAAAGATTTTTTTGGAGATACCCTGTTTCGGATGATTTTTTCAAAAACCAGTTTGGAATTCTATACCGTAATTCGGATGATTTTTTCTATTTTGTATGGGAATTTGGACACATTCCTTCAAATCTATACCGTAATTTGGATGATTTTTTCCGATGGTTGAGAATGAGATACCCTGTTTCGAGTGAAATTTTTGGTGGCTCTTTTTGGAGATACCCTGTTTCGATTCGAGTGAAATTTTACCAATTTGAGGGTGGAGATACCCTGTTTCGGATGATTTTTTCTTCTTTTTTTTCTTCTAAAAATCGACATATCTTTATCTCGGGAACGGTATTAGGTATTGAGAAAATTCGTTTGCTATCATGAAGAAATAAGTGCAGTTATCACAGATCCGCACTTAACTCATTTTTATCCACTTTGGTCTTTACCGGCATTCCGAACTAGATGCTTCATGTACAGTATCTATTATTAATATGAACAGCCTCATGTACAGTATCTATTATTAATATGAACAGCCTCATGTACAGTATCTATTATTAATATGAACAGCCTCATGTACAGTATCTATTAATTATATGAACAATGTTGCATGTGCTCCATAAAGTACTTAAAAAATTGAAACATCTTTTTTTAAACAAAAAAGTATAATGTAAAATTAAAAACCAACAAAAATAAAAATAAAATAATAAATAATAAAATTAATAAGGAATTTTTTATACAAAAAAAATTATGGAAATCATCCTAAATAAAATAATAAATAAATTTTAAATAGTATAAAATGATAACAAAAAAACAACAAAACAATAAAAATGTTAAAACTAAGCAAAAAATTAAAAGTTAAATACAATTATAAATAAACAGGGTAAAACAAATTAAATTAAAAAAATAATTAAATTTTACATAAATTTTACGAAATTAAAATACTAAATAAAAAATTGAAAATTGAATACAAATATAAGTTAACAGTAAAAATCATGAAATTTTATAAATTCAATCTCAGATAAAAACGAAATTAAATGAAAAAATGAAAAATAACATTAAAAAATTGTAACAAAAAATGTGCCTACACACACTAGTTTTCACCATGACTTCGTGTGTAAACTGAATTAAAAAAAATGCAAATTAATCACAACGGTTGAATGATTCAATTGAATTGAAATTTGAATTTAGATTAATGAGAGTTAAAATTTACAAATTTGAAAACTAAAACACCTAAAGCATACCACAAGAGTAGGGCTGGATGTTGCCATTTCGCCATTTCAGTTTTCACACAAGTCACGGTGAAAACTAGTGTGTGTAGGGCCATTAAAACTATAAAAAATAAATAAAATAGAAAATTGAATAAACATTGACAAAATACAATGAAAAAGTTGAGAAATAATTCAATGACAATATAACAAGTGATAAAATAAAATGTATATATACAAATAAAAGTAAACTGCGTTCGGATCAAGTCCGGCAGTCACTTTTTGAATGGACTGTTGACGCTATAACTCATGCTGTGGCGGGAGTTAAGAGCTGAAATTTTGGGGAAATATAGCCGACATTCCCCCTACTATACACCAACGCATACATGATTGCGACCCGTTTTACTGTGGGTCGCCGTATATGCGACAAAAAATTGTGCGGTTTTCGTTGTCCGGATCAAGTCCGGCACCCAGTGGTTCTTCACCACTTTGGGTGCCGGACTTGATCCGGACAACGAAAACCGCACAATTTTTGTCGCATATACGGCGACCCACACTTAAACGGGTCGCCGTCGCATCTGTGTTGGTGTATAGTAGTGGGGGAATGTAGGCTATATTCCCCCAAAATTTCAGCCTTTAACTCCCCCCATAGCGCGAGTTATAGCGTCAGACGTCCGTTGAAAAAGTGACTGCCGGACTTGATCCGAACGCAGTTTATAAACATAAAAGTATAATCAATAAAAAATAAAAAATGAATTAAATATTATAAAAAAATTATTTAAAAAAATGAATTAAACATTATCAACAATTATTTTCAAAATTATTAAAAAAATAAATAAATAAATAAAATAAAAAATAAAAAAATTGAAAATATAAAAATGAAAATAATTCAAACATAAAAATCTGATAATGAGTCCTCAAATTCACGTTTTTATTCTACCAGCAGTCTGTATTGCGTGTATTACACAAAACACGCAAACGTAAATAACTTTTCTAAATGTCAATCAAAATGGACAAAATCGGGCTCATTTGAAAGCCCTGATCCCTGCGCACATCAACAAATTTTTTTTATTCCCTTGTTTGTATTTAATTTTTTAATTTATTCATTTTTAAAGATTTCAAACGACTACAGTCCTAAAGTGGGCGGAGCCTGTGAAATTTTTTATAAAATAATAAATGGCATCATATGCTCTTTCATATGAGCCATCATCCAGGAAAATCGGTTGTGTTTCAGCGAAGTTATTCCACTTTGAAGAATTTCGGGTGAACAACAACAACAACAACAACAACAACAACAACAACAACAAGAATGCCACCTCAGAAATAAAATCTTGAATAACTTTTTTTAAACTCAACCAATCAATCTGAAAATTGGAGTCGGGGTACTTTCCGACACGGGCTTTCCCTCGGTGTACACGGTTTTCTAATAGCTTGTCGCGTTCTAGAGTTATTTGAGTTTTTATTTCCGAATTTCCGCATTTTGCTGTCTCTGACCATATTATGGGTGGGTCGCTTGCGCCCTCCCTCCGCAGCGAGGGATCAAGCTGGCGCGCCCACCCGATATTTGGACATAAAAACGTAGATTGCTACACAAACAAGTCTATGTGTAGCTGCGATACAAATAAGCAGTAATAAATACATCATGTACATACATTGCATGCATGATGTACATCTTAATAGAGGGGGGGGGGTATTTTGCGGGGAGTTTATTATTTCCCCAGCCCATTTTGAGGGGGGGGGGGTGATTCAAGGTGGGATTAATTGGAGGTAATACGGTATTTTCGGATTCATAAAGCTCCGGGGCTCGACGTACCGGGGATTCATTTAAACACCAGCTAAAATATTTGAGGCGTCTAATTATAAAAGTCGACAAGTCCACAAAATGCGATTTTGAGTAAATCGCATTTTAAGCTTCATTTCCAATTCCAGGTGGAAGCTTCATTTCCAATTCCGTGTCCAATGGGGCTCTCTCATGCTCAACATTAAGTTCCAAATGTTAACAATAAAGTGTCAAATTTTCAGCCCCTGCTCTCAACGTATAATGGAAAAATTGGGTGTCTATAAAATTCTAATCGGACAGAACAAAACCGTTTTTGGGAGGAAAATGCACTTGTCGACTTCTTGCACTCGAGAACATTTGTGTTCCTGCCGGCGTTACGCTTGCCTTATGGGAAATTTATGGACTTGTCGACTTTTAGAAATCGGTGTCCATGATGGACTTATCACATTCCTTGCGTTTTTTCCCATGAAAAAAGGCTGCGGAAGGTGGACTTGTTGACCTTTAGCCCAAAACTAAGTGGACTTGTCAACTTCTTGCCCAAATTTTTTGTATTTTTCCCAAAAATGTCAAATTTTAGCACTTTGCCATATGGGCATATGAGGCATCTAGTTCCGAATATCGGTAAAGACCAAAGTGGAAAAAAATGAGTTAAGTGCGGATCTGTGATAGGTGCACTTATTTCTTCATGATAGAAACAAAATTTTCTCAATATCCCGAGATACATATATGCCGATTTTTAGAAAAAAAAACAAACAAAAAAAAACATCCGAAACAGGGTATCTCCACCCTCAAATTGGTAAAATTTCACTCGAAACAGGGTATCTCCAAAAAGAGCCACCAAAAAATTCACTCGAAACAGGGTACCTCCACCAACGGAAAAAATCATCCGAATTACGGTATAGAATTCCAAACCAGTTTTTGAAAAAAATCATCCGAAACAGGGTATCTCCAAAAAAATCTTTGTCCGAAACAGGATATCTCCACTCAAAATTAACTCTCAAGTGGGGCCATTCTCATGGAGTGGCACCAGTGACTCCAAAACGGTGCACCACCACCGCCCAGTAAATCTTATGTACTAAGTGGAGAGACCCTGTTTCGAGTGATTTTTCATAATAAAAAATCATTCGAAACAGGGTATCTCCACTGAATCTGCTGACCTGCTGTCAATCAAATCATCATAACTCCAGCTATATATGTCGGCCGCAGGGCCGAAAATATGGAAAATGTAGATAAATTTATAAGCTTGTCAAAAAGTTTTGGGCAAGGGTTCTCCTTTGAAAATTGCCCGCTCGGGCCAACGTTGAAGTTTCAAATGCGATTTTGGAAAAACCTAAAATGATGGAGATACCGACATTCGGAACTAGAAGCCTCATATGAGGTCAAAAAATTTATGGAAAATTATGAAAAATGTGCGGGAGTAGCACCATATGACGTTTCTGGGCCTAACTCAAAAATGTCATACCTATTTTGGACTTGTCGACTTTTAGAATAGGACGCCTCATTTAGATTACCGTATTTATCCTAATGTGCCTACACACACTAGTTTTCACCGTGACTTCGTGTGAAAACTGAAATTTTTTAAAATGCAATTGAATGAACACGGTTGAATGATTTTATATTATTTAAATTATAAATTATATTTATGAAAGTTAAACTTTGAAAATTTGAAAACTAAAACACATATAGCATACAAAAAGAGTAGGCTGATTGTCGCCATGTCGCCATTTCAGTTTTCACATACGTCACGGTGAAAACTAGTGTGTGTAGGGCCATTGCACAAGTTTCATTGAAATGTATATTTATGTCCGCTTCATGTATTCTCTATTTCCGCAATACACCATTTTTAATCAACAGATCGTTTCACTTTGTTCAACAAGCATGGACATGTTACAGAACATTAACCCCCTCCTTTTGCGCATGTTTTTTTTCACTAATACTTTAGGACCAATCATAATTTGATTTTTTAAGTAAACACCACCTGACTTAATTGGATTTCATCAATCATCATTTCGTCCTACATAATAATATCAATATTTTTTTCTAAATGTAGTGATGTTACAGGCGGCAATAATTTCCGTCAAACTGTCACCCACCATGTCGTTTTGTTTATTCAATGCAACAGAGCGTAATGGAGCTTCTTTGGAAGAGTATGCCAACCCTCCAGAGTTGTTGAAAGTACCAAACTTATTCAAAGTATGCGTATGCGTGAAGTATTTTGTTTTTACTCACCCTCGAGTACTGAAAGCGTAAATTTAAAGTTATTTACTTTTACTCATGAGTAAATGAGAGTAAAATAATTTTTTTTACCAGAAAGCATAAATGCGAGTATTTTTTTCTCACAAGAAAGCGTAAAAATCGAGTAAAATCACCTTTTCTTTCTAGAAAAAGCATTATAAATGTTTAACTTGGGCAGCAAAAAGGTGCTTTCTTTCTATTAATGAGTACTTAATTAAAACAAGGTGTCTAGAATGACAAAAAATACTCTTTCTGTACACGCAAAAATTACTGTACTCTAGTACTCTCGAAAAGTAAGTTTACAGGTGAGTACAGATACCTTCCCAAAGTATGCGTATGTGTATTGTCTCGATACTCGAGTATGCGTACTTTTTGAGTAAAAGTAAATACACTTTGACAACTGTGCAACCATCAATCAATTTAGATCAACACGGCCGGTTGAGCGCTGGGGTATCAATTCTACCATTTTTTCACAAAAAGGGAACTTTTTCCCTGAAGTGTGAAACTTTTCCACAGTTTTTGTCATCACACCAATTCTGTCTGAGCAGCACTTAAAGCAGCATGTATTTACAGGGTCTTCCTGTGAGCTGTGACACTGGCATTAACAACACCACATTTTCGTTATCAAACGAAATTTCGGTCTCAGTTAACTACGAGAGCGACGGCTCATAAAAAATTTTTTGTCCATTCACAGCATTTGTGATGACATGTTTATGATTGGGTTTATTATTCCGGCAGGATTTTTTTTTGAACTCGCAGTACTTATTCGTTGTTGCAACGTACGCAGACGTGGAAAATTGGCACCACACACGCTAGTTGACATCGACACCAAATGTCAACTGGTTTCGTTCCTAATTTGAAGATTGCGTTTCAACGTTGTTCGTCCACTCGTGTGCAAGCTTTGAATCGGGATCGGCACCAGTTGACATTTGGTGTCGATCAGGGACGCAGCCAGGATTTTTGAGCGGGGGGGGCTGATTGTATACGGCGATTGTATTGAGCCCGGCGAACGGGGGGGGGGGGGCGCCCCCCCTCAAATTTTACTCCTGTAGTAGGGCAATGGCGCTATGGCGCTGTCGCCATTCGTAGGCGTTTGGCATTGGCGCCAAAACAGCAGTATACGTCTGCATTTTACGGGCGTATACAGCGACATGCACAGGAATGAAGTTCATTTTCACTGGCGTTGAGGCCGCTGACACGGGCCAGCCGAAAATATATGTTGCGAAGGGAAAATGCGCGCTTGCGCGCAAAATTTTTTCAAACTGTCGCAAGGACGTATCCAGGGGGGGGGGCGGGGGGGCTGCAGCCCCCCCCCCCTTCCCGGGGTGAGACCAGAAAAGTCCCGGAAAATGCGATTTTGGGGTGGAATTTGGAAGGTACCCATGAAAATTTTTGCGCGCACGCGCGCAATCTTCCATTACACATGAGATATTGTCAGCGGATCGACCTATGCACATGCATATCGCTGAAGATGCCGTTTAGGTGTGCCTGCCGCTGTGTATATATGTATATTTACATACATATACATCGGCTCCTGCGGCCAGCGCCAACGCCAATGGTGCCATGGCGTGGCGCCTACGAATGGCGCCAGCGCCATGCCGCCATTCCGTCACTCTGTAGGCAAAATTTTAGGGGGGGGGGGCTGAGCCCCCCCCGTTCGCGAGGCTCCGTAAACAAACAGCCCCCCCGCTCAAAAATCCTGGATACGTCCCTGAACTGTCGACAAAATCGTGTTCTGAAAGTGCCATTTCTGGTACATTGTTTGGTCCGGCCCGGGAAGGGGGGTTGCGCCCCCCCGCCCCCCCCTGGTTACGTCCTTGGTGTCAATGTCAACTAGCGTGTGTGGGCACAATGCAACAATAACTGACATGTAAATATAAGCGTCTGTAGATTTATAGAGCCCTGTCTTAATGTAGCTCAGTCATTGTTAAACACATTTCACACATTGTCACATTGTTTTACACGTTGTAATTTCTGCATTACACAGATCACAAACATCAGTTTTTGGCAATTAAAACATTCTCTACACTCATTTCGGGTGGGGCTATTTCGAGGGGGGTATTTTTTTGATTCGCTCGCGCAGACGCAGGGGTAGTTCGAGGTAATACTGTAGCCGTATAGATTTCGAATGGCATTCAGATTTCCGGATGAAATATTTCCGATGCCTAATGGGGATCGCGATTCTATTTCAAATTTGAAACCGTTTGAACGGGGTCGTTTGAAACCTAGGGGCACCTCTTCTATTTAATATCCATGTTTGGACGCGTATCACTTCATTAGTTGCGTTAGTGTAATAATTAGTGTAAACTAGTGATGGAATGGCGCCATGGCGCTGGCGCCCTTTTATGGCGCCATAGGGCGCCAGCGCCATGGCGCCATTGGCGCTTGGCGCCCTTTTCTCTGGCGCCATCATTGCGAATGGCGCCATGGCGCCCTTGGCGCTTGGCGCCATTTTCGCTGGCGGCAATTTGGCGCCAGAAATAGCGCCGAAATTCCGCGATGATTTTCAATGTTTTTGCATTTTCAAGTGCCTTATCTGCTGAATAATATGATTTATGTACCGTATTGCCTCGAATAGTTCCCCTGGTGAATTATCCTTGAAAAACAATCCCCCATAGTTCCCCCTCCACTGACGCTCAAAGAATAATTCACATACTTAAAAACGATTGATGAAGCAAGCATAAGCTTTGTCGTTGAATTTGAACAAGAATAGCATGTTGTTTCATGAAAATAAACATGAAAGCAAATTTTGAGGGGGGTTAATTCTAAGGGGGGAGTTTATTCCGGCGGGGAGGGGGGTGTTATAATTTGGCCAGAAATTTCTGTGAAGGATCGTAGTAAACAATACCGTTATACCGTATTACCTCTAATATAAGGTATACCTTATATTGTTTTCGTCAGATTTTTCGAGCCAAAAGTTATGCCTTATATTAGAGGGTACCTTATATTAGAGGGTACCTTCAATTATTTTCACCAGATTTTAAAGAAATTTCATTAACAGTGAACAACGATACAATTCATTTTTTTTCAAATTGGAATGTACAAAATAGGTGGTACAGTATCACTACAAAATGGCAGAAGTCGACGAAGAGTTATCGCAGTGCCCTTCGGCACCATTTTCATCATTTTCCGCCATGTTTGGCGACCGTTTTTATGATTTTGCGCGTTTTAGCACGCAGCCAGCTGTGCCTTATATTAAAGGTATGCCTTATATTAGAGGGTACCTTATATTTATTTCATCGCGTTCAAAATAGCTAAAAGTTATACCTTATATTAGAGGGTACCTTATATTAGAGGGATGCCTTATATTGGAGGTAATACGGTATATACCCAAAGGTTGTAATAAATGTGACCTGATATGACATTTTTGGACATTTTATTGTAGATCATTAAACAGAGCAGTCTATGTATACCTAGATGTGATGTGAATAAATCGCAGTTATTACCTAATACATCATGTTCATTGCAAACATAATGTACCTTATTACAGATTGGGATATTTCAAGGGGGTTATTCTTTCCTCAGTTCGCTAGACCTGGGGTATTTCAAGGGGATGATATTTTGTCCTCAGCTCTCTCAGACCTGGGAGTATTTTGAGGGGGTGTTTATTCAAGGGGGAGGGGGGGGTTGAGGAAATACGGTAACATATTGGTCTTCTATAAATGCTTCTACATGCTAAAATAGGGACTTCTTTTGTTGGCGCCATTTTGGCGCCCGGCGCCATTTTCTCTGGCGCCCTTTGGCGCCCGGCGCCATTGGCGCCTGACGCCATTTTTCCTGGCGCTTTTCCATCAGTAGTGTAAGTTCCATCCTTCAAATAGCGCACTAAAAATATCCTTTCGGCCCTTAATAAGCCTAGTTTACATCCTATTTATATGTACCGCAAATCCTCAAATACCCCCTTGAATAACTCCCCCCTCTTGAAAAACCCCCATGGAAAGCTTAATTTGGGAGAAGCTCAGGTTCAGGCAGATAGTGGCAATGACAATTGCAATGTGTATTTGAATGAATCCGATGCCTGCCGATGAACATGAATTTTAGGATGTATAAATACATTGTTTTCATTGTTATTGTACTGTTAAATACGTGGATTTCATGAGTTGATTTAATGAATTCATACAATAAATAAAGTCCATGTTTTACTGAAACTTCTTAGAAAAAAATACCCCCTTGAGTAACTGCCCTTGAATAATCCCCCTTGAATAACTCCCCCTTGAATAACTCCCCCACAAAAACTCTTGACGAAAAAAATAACTCCCCTGGGGACTTATTCGGGGATTAGGCAAGGGTATTCAACATTTGATAAAAATGGACCCAGAGATGTCGATGAAAGTTATAAGCTGTTTTAATGATGATCATTATAATGATGGTTTATCTGGTGAGGTTGTTCATGTGTAGCAGGTTCGCACTGGTACCTAGGTACCTAATTGCAATTACCGTATTACCTCGAATTATCCCCCCCTTGAATTAACCCCCCCTCGAATTAACCCCCCCTCAAAATCGGCTGGGGAAATAATAAACCCCCCCCTCGAAATACCCCCCCCCCCTTCGGAATGATGTACGTCATGTACATAATAAATACGTCATGTATGCAATGTACATGATGTAATTTACTGTTTATTTGTATTGCAGCTACACATGGACATGTTTGTGTAGCTAATCTACGTTTTTATGTCCAAATATATAAACCCCCATGGGGGTATTTCGAGGTAATACGGTATTCAAAAACTGCATATCAGGTTAACATTACCTAATAGGTTTGTAGGGCTTGAAACTCAATGTTTAACTCCAGGCCCAGGATATTCAATACAAAACCTCCTAATCATATTTTCATTTTTGTTTTCAGGTATAAAATACCACCTGACCCGACCCACCTGTCATATTTGGGAGCCGACGACTCCCCCCTGGCATGCAATGAAATTTTGATTTTTGGTTGTCAGGTTATCAGAGGCATGACGGGCGGGATGGGCGTGACCCGTGAGCATGCCTTTCTAAAAGTGTCAAATTGCCCGGCATGCCTGTCAGGCACTTGTTTTTCGGGCGTGCCTTCCTGATTAAATCTGGCGCCGGGATAGAGTCACGATTATTGTTCCAAAAATGCATTTTTTCAGGAAATGTAATTAAAGATAATCTCAGAAAATCTCTCAAAAATAAACTATTATTAAATCTATTTGAAAAAGTGCAGATCAAATATAAATGCATATAATAAATATATATATAAATGAGAGATATTTTCTATTCTCTTCTAATAAAATAAATATGGGTAGATAAGTGCAGATTAAATATAAATAAATATAACATATATAAATGAGAGGTATTTTCTATTCTTTTCTCATAAAATTGATAAATATAATCAAATCTGTCCAAAAAAAACAGGAGTAAAAATTAATCAATAAAAGATTTTTTGTATTTTCTTTATCTCCTGGTTCTGAGGATTCTGGATTGCTAGACATGTGTTACAAATTTTGAATGAAGTTTGTGATTCTGATCAGGGTTGGTTTTATAAAAATTCATTTTAGTAAAATTGTATAAAAATTGTATAAAAATTTTATTTTATTTTTATTTTATTCTTGTTTCATTTTATTTTATTTTATTTTATTCCCAAAAGTCATTAATAAAATAAAATGACAGATTTTACAAAATTTTTACAAAAATTGTACAAAAATTTTACAAAAAATCAGAATCATGCATGCAAGGCCAGAAAAATGTTATAATTAGACCTATACATGAAAAACCTGAGACAAATTTTTCCCTTACTTTTCAAAAGTTGCATGCAGTATGTATTGTTAGCTAGCTGCAAGTGTAAAGTTACAATTATTGATAAGAATGGTTTGCATTTTCAGTAGAAGGACTAGTGGAGTGTGCTGGGCACATTTATAAAATGTGATGCAATTTGTCAATTGTCATGACAAATGTAAAGTAAAGTGTCAATTGTCATGCAAAATGTCAAGTGTCATGTCAAATGTCATGCAAAGTGTAAATTAAGTATCCAAATCTTGTGTTTTTGTATCCATAGTATGTATTGTATCCAAATCTTATGTTTTTGTATCCAAATGTTCACATAAGATTTGGATTCAACAACAACATAATTTGGACACAAAACTTAAGATTTAGATATCAAACATAAGATTTGGACACAATTTGCTTGACAATTGATACTTTATTTTTTACATGTCATGACAATTTACACTTTACCTTACATTTGTCATGACAATTGACACTTTGCATGACATTTTACATGACATTTGACACTTTACACTTGGGACTGCTCCCATATCCATGAATAAACAGGTAGAAACTCAAGCAACGAGATAAAATTTTACAAAAACAAAATGAATTTTTTTACAATTTTACAAAAATACGAATTTTTATACAATTTTACAAAAATTTTACAAAAATTCGAATTTTTATACAATTTTTATTTTTATTCTTAAATTTTCCATTTTATTTTATTTTATTTTATTCTTGAATATTCCATTTTATTTTTATTTTATTTTTATTTTTTTCTGAGATTTTGCCAACCCTGATTCTGATCACGTGATTATGTGGGTTGTGAGACCTAATTAATAAGTCTCATAGTCAGGAAAAGGTTTGAGTTTAACGTAAAATTTTGATGCGTTTATACTTCTAGTAAATATGATGCCTTGTTGCAGAAAATTGAGTCGCCGATTGTGAAATCAATGGTCTCTCTTATACCAAAAGAAAGCTAAAATATTGTACAGCTCATTTTGTTGTCAAAGTTCAAGCTAGCCACAAACTTAACTTTCAGTCACATAAGTTCAATTTTGAATAAGTGTTACTCAAATAAGAACTTGTAGAAATAAACCCAGTCACAAAATGTTTAAGCAAAAATTAAAGATAATTTCTATCAAGGATAAAACTTCCCGTTTAATAAACAAAATAGTAGTTTTCTATATTGTCAGTAAGAAATAATTACATGTTAAACTGAAATGTGTCTGAAATACATCTAAGAGTTTCTCAATTTCTAAAAAGTATTTTACAAATGTTTACCAGTGACCACAAACGATGGGTAAGTTTCTATGTTTTGAGTTTTTCAAAAACCAATAAATACCTGTGTTTTGAGTTTTTGGATCAATTCACCAGTGGATACTAACACACATAGCACACTCAAGGCAAATTGTGCCAATTTCCAAATGTTATATATTTGTTTAAAATCTTTTCACTCTAACTTTCTTGCACCTTCCAACAGGGCACTTTGACTCACCTTTTGACCTATTTAAAATGTGAAAAGTACCTTGGAAATAGTATGAGTGACCAGGTGATGTTTTGCGGCTAGCCCTCAGCTCTGTAAAGTGAGCTAGTGGGTTTAAGGCCCCACACACGCTAGTTGACATGGACACCAAATGTCAACTGGTTCCGATCCTAATTCAAAGATTGCGTTTGAACATCGTTCGTCCACTCGTCAGCTATCTTCGAATCGGGATCGGCACCAGTTGACATTGGTGTCCATGTCAACTAGCGTGTGTGGGCCCTAAGTGTAGCTTCAATGCTTCGATAACAGGATCCATTATTGTCAGAATGAGCAGGTGCCATGGATGCCAATTGTTATTTATTTTTTGGTTATTGTGTACTTGTTATTAAAATTCTGGCACCATGGTTTCAATTCTGGCACAATTCTGGCACCATGGCAATTCTGGCACCACCAAGTTACCATGGCACTTGCTCATTCTGACAATAATAGGTCATGTGATCGAAGCATTGAAGCTACACTTAAACCCACTAGCTCACTTTACAGAGCTCAGGGCTAAAAGCCAAAGCATAACCTGGTCACTCATACTATTTCCGTCACCCAGCGCCAAGCGCCAATGGCGCCAGAGCAAAATGGCGCCAAACGCCAGAATCGCCAGGGCGCCTTTTACATTGGCGCTAGCGACAAGCGCCAGCGCTAGGCATTTTGTTCCTGACGCCAGATGAAAAGCGCTTTTCAAGGGCATGGAGCCAAGCGCCAATAGGGCCGCAGCATGATAGCGCCAAGCACCAAAAGCGCCACGGCGCTTTTTCCTTTGGCGCTAGCGCCAGGCTCCAGCGGTAGGTTTTACATCACTACCTAGGACATAAAATTGTACACTGTGTTCTGGTTATTTCCCTTTTGAATATTCAATTGAATCCATCGATACCTCAGCATTTTATCCAAAATGTTCTGCGGCACTATTGCAAATTTCTACATGCTTTTCGATGAGTATCTTTTCACACAGAGACGCGGATATTAGTGTGTTGTTGATTGTTTATTCAACTTCAACCACTGGAACGGAAATTAAACTTGCCACTTACGTTAATAGTTTTTATTTAAGTCGCGAGTATTACAGTCTGGCGTGGTTGCACATGCATGCAACTAGTTCTATTTTTATGCAGTAGGTAAACTGCGTTCGGATCAAGTCCGGCAGTCACTTTTTGAACGGACTTCTGACGCTACAACTCACGCTATGCGGGGAGTTAAGAGCTGAGATTTGGGGGGAATACAGCTGACATTCCCCCGCTACTATATACCAATGCAGATGCGACGGCGACCCGCTTTAGTGTGGGTCGCCGTATATGCAATAAAAATTGTGCGGTTTTCGCTGTCCGGATCAAGTCCAGCACCCACTGGTTCTTCACCACTTTGGGTGCAGTAACTCCAGATATACGAACAGGATGAGTCTAAAACTTGGGGGGATTAACGGCGACATCCACCGCTTGATGTACACAGGATGGCGAGCGCTACTGACACACAATAAGTGCCGCTCGCCGCATATCTTGCGTTTTTTACAGACGCGGATTTTCATGGAAGAAAAATCGTTCATTTTACACAATATTTACAGTAAACTGTACGCTTTTGTAAGTTTTACAATCCTACAGTACCATACCATACTGCACAATGTGGCAAAATTTCGTCTCTAGTGTGAACTTATGACATCCCTTGAGTTGCATACTAAAAATACACTTAAAATCGATTTTTTGTTAGACACTTAAAAAGTTGGTTTAGGATGCCCTCTAGGGGATAGGTTAAGGTATAAAGTTGTGTAAAAGACCTTACCCCAAAAATGCCCTGCTAAAGAATTTTGATGGGGGTCAATGTGATGATGTCACCTATGACATCATTGTGGTACAAATCTCTACTGCTATGATGTCATAGGTGATGTCATCACATTGACCCCCATTAAAATTCTTTAGCAGGGCATTTTTGCACTAAGGTCTTTTACGCAACTTTATACCTTAAACTATCCCCAAGAAGGCATCCTAAACCAACTTTTAAAGTGTCTGACAAAAAATCGATTTTAAGTGTATTTTAAGTATGCAACTCAAGGGAGGTCAGAAGTTCTGTTGATCAGCACTGAACAGGAAATTTCGCTGCATTCTAAAGCATGGTAAGGTACTGCAGAATCGTAAAACATACAAAAAACTCTACTGTAAATATCATCATAACAGTATGGTTTTTAAATTTTACATTATCATATCTACTGTAAATTCAAATACCCATCCATCAATTGTGCAGGTGGGAACGATTCAGTGACGCTGGACGTGGGCACTTCAGGGCGCGTCAAGAACGGCAGAATTAACTCTAGTCGCTGATTTAACTCAAGTATCACTTGACTCTTTCTGAAAAATGCTTTGGTGTGCCGGACCGGATGCGGACAGTGTGTCTGTAAAAAACGCTTGATATGCGGCGAGCGGCACTTATTGTGTGTCAGTAGCGCTCGCCATCCTGTGCACATCAAGCTGTGGATGTCGCCGTTAATCCCCCAAAGTTTTAGACTCATCCTGTTCGTGTATCTGGAGTTACTGCACCCAAAGTGGTGAAGAACCAGTGGGCGCCGGACTTAATGCGGAGAACAAAAACTGCACAATTTTTTTTGCATATACGGCGACGCACACTAAAACGGGACGCCGTCGCATCTGCGTTGGTATATAGTAGGGGGGGGGGGAATGTCAGCTATATTCCCCCCAAATTTCAGCTCTTAACTCCCCCCATAGCGTGACTTGTAGCGTCAGAAGTCCGTTCAAAAAGTGACTGCCGGACTTGATCCGAACGCAGTTTAGTTTGCAAAATATAAAAATAATATACTCCGCAGTACGCATGCTATGCATTTTTCTGACGAAAATGCTCCAAGCAGAATACAGAGCCTTTGGACCTATGGGCGAATTCTAAGTATTTAAGAGTCAAGTACTTATTGTTATGGACATATTCAAATTCTTATCTTTAATCAAACATATTGAAGCAAATTTTAAGTAAAATTTTGGTTTTCAAGGTTTTTCTCTGATCTTTCACAGAGTGACCTGAAACAGCAAAAACAATGGATGCTACAAAAAAAGCTCCCTACAAAAATTAGCTCCCAAAACAATCGAATGGATTCATAGTGCTGGCACTATTTGTAGGCGCTGTGCAATGGAGGCATTGGCATTGACACCAGTGTATACTATATAAATATGTGTACTTGCTATGCCACTTTTAGTGGGCGGGGGCTGAGCTCGATATACAAACAACCCTTGAAAAATCCTTGATACGTCCCTGCCTAAATTTATGAAAATGGGCACTGCATTGAGTATATTTGTTGGGGTAAATACTTTTTGTAATTATATTCAACACATTTCATTAGGTTCATATCCACATAGTACAACCAATTAGCTGTGCTGGCATTTATAAATATGAGCAACCCACTCATGGAGGAGGATCACACATCAAATATGTGACATATGATGTGATGTAGGTAGGGTTCAAACGGGATCCCGATCCCGATCCCGGATCCCGTGAAATTCCGGGATTTACCAGTCCCGATCCCGATCCCGATCCCGAAACCCCAATCCCGATCCCGATCCCGATCCCGAAATCTCAAAAATACCAATCCCGATCCCGATCCCGAAAGTTTTCAAATCCCGATCCCAATCCCGAGAAACTCCCAAGTCCGGGATCCCGATCCCGAAAAAATTAGTGGAAATTAAAAAAAGTGAAATAATGACGTTTTTGCATGCAAAAAAGTGGATGCAAACCCCCAGCGTCAATTTTTTGCCACTTTTCTGGCATCCAACAGTGTTTTGAGACCTTTATGAACAACTGTGAATGCCAGAAAAATGGCCAAAATCTCTATCCCTAGAACCCAATCCCGATCCCGGAAAAATGCCTATCCCAATCCCGATCCCGATCAGGCTGTCCGGGAGGGGCACATACGTATGTGCCCCTGCATGTGCCCGCTATGTATGTTCCCCATATTTGGGCACATGCACGCGATAAAAAGAATGTATGTGCCCAGCTTCGGGCACATACAACTTTTGAAAACGATGCATGTGCCCGCGCTTGGAAACATGCACGTGTGTATGTTCCCCAAGATTTGGGCACATACATCTAAGAAAAAACGTGTATGTGTCCAGTTTCGGGCACATACAAGCTTTTTTTTAAATGTATGTGCCCGCATTTGGAAACATGCTCGGAAAAATAATGATGCATGTTTCCACATTTGGGAACATACATAACATAAATTTAGTGTTTGCGGCTTGTAACCGCACCTTTCAGGATCAGCAGGTATCGATTAAGAATTTTTGGCTGGATATCTGTCCGGAGCATTGATTATATTAGTGAGTTTTTTATCTGTTCAAGTTTGGACAGGAGTAACCACAGGTGCTATGTTTGATCTGCCGCGGCGCTGGTGCGGCTATGTTACTCTGTATCAAACTTGATGAGATAAAAGATGCCGCTTTTATTCCCAGCGCTGAGGCATGACATCCAGTCATAAATTGTTTACAGATAACAGGTAATCCCCAAAACGAAATTGAACGGCGGCATGATGAAAGTGGCCACATGTGCAAAAAAGTTGTGGCCACCATGGTGCCATTTTCACATATATGTGCAGCAACTGGGCGGCGGCACCTTTGTGTTTATTTCCTGCTGCATTTCGCTACACAACTTCATATCGTAAATAGATAAGTCCGCTCTCTTTGAAGGAAAAAGCCAACACACACTAGTTGACAATGACACCAATGTCAACTGGTTTCGATCCGAATTTAAGGCTTGCTCACAAATGACGTTCAAATGCAAAAGTGTTGAATCATGTTGCAAAAAAAAACAAAAAATTAAAGTAAAACAGAGCAGAAGCAAAAAACAAAAGCAGATAATGCATCATATACATTGCATAAATACATGATGTATATCATTCTAGACAGGGGGTATTTTGAGGGGGGGTTTATTTTTTCCCTAGCTCGCAAACACCTAAGGGTAGTTTGAGGGGAGTTAATTCAAGGGGGGTAATTCGAGGAAATATGGTAAAACACCTATGCGCATAGCCTAAATGTTTTTTTTAGTGCACCGGTTCACACTAGAGTTCGGAATATCAAAATTTTTGGTTCCGGTTCACGGTTTCAAAATTTCAATTTCAAAAGAATTTTGGATCTGGCATCAGTTCAGTTCGGTTTTGATCATTTTGGTTGTAAAATGTCGGGTTTGGGTTGGATATTCAGTTCCCATTCTGGTTATCAGTTCCAAAATGTGCTCATTTACTCAGTTTGGTCCGGCCGGGCTGGGTCGGCTTTTCAACCTAGTTCACACTCTCCCTCTATTTTACTCAAAATATTTGAATCGATTGCGTGGTGCACAGACAGATAGAGGGACATTGAATATACAGTGTGATTCACCTGTATGTTTCCCGGTGTTTACAGTGTACTCATTATTCAGTGTTGATTTCCAATTTGTCCTTATTTCCTGTATGTTTTTTCCTATTTTTAACTTTTTGTAGTGACTGTTTTTTCGCTAACTCAGATTTTGTGGACCATCCTGTATTTTACTGTAGTGTGGGTTTTTGACACTGGTACTCTTAAGAGCTGGCCCACTGATAAACTCAATTAGTTCTGAACCTTTTTGAGTGAATGAATATGCAAATCTTTAAAACTATTTTACATATGTATTCCAAAGAAAAAATTTTTGGACAATAAAGTGTATATAGTATTAAGATTTCAGAGAATTGAAATAATTGAATCAAATTCTGATGCAATTTGTATTTTGAGCCACCATGTATTGATGCTCAAGGCTGCGGTGTGCTCAAAGTGTAAATCAGCGGTTTTGGGTTTTGTGGCCCCCGATGCTATTTAGCTGTCTTCTGTTTTTTTGCCATTTTTTCAGGCAAGTTGTTTCATAAAGAGAAATTTACTAATATTTGTGATATTACACAATGGCACGCAAAATGTCTATAGCCATGTCAAATGCCCTGTAAAATGTAACATGGCATGCAGTGTGTGATACAGAATACCGCCAGTCCTCACAAAACTTGACGTGTTTTTCCTTTCATCCTGTGGTTGCATTTTTGGGATGGCATTTTTCAGCCATTTTCATAGATTTTGATGCATAAACATTCAAAATGATCGGAAAAACAGTGATTTCATTTCTGGGGTCTCTTTTGTCGTGTCGCATCCGCGACAATGGGAAATAGTGGAAATTTAATGGTGCGACACATCCTACTGATGACACTGCACCCAGTATGTATACCGCGACATATATTTATAGGATTAAGTCATCCATGAGTTGTGTCGATGACAACATATTTATATTTTACTGTGTTTATTGAAGAAGAGTGAGTGAAGTGTACTCATATTGTGTAGGGTTGGCAAAATATCATAAGAAAAAATTAAATAGAAAATTGAAAACAAATAAAATGGAAAATTGAGGGATAAAATAGGATGGACAATTGAAGAATAAATAATAAAAAATTTACAAACATTTTTGTGCAAAAATGTTTATAATTTTTGTAAAATAGTTGTAAAATCAAGTGTCTGAGTGTCAACAGTCACATAAAATGCCCTATAGAATGTCAAATGTCATGAAAAGTGTCAAAAGTCTTGAAAAATTCTCTGGAAAATGTTGTGCATGGTGTCAGAAGGGACCATGAAAACCTTCAGTACTTATTCAGGAAGAAAAGGGGAAAAAGTAGCTAAAAGTAAAATCCACACAAAGTAGGTGGAAAAAGGCTAAAAATAGGTACATAAGCATACATAGTCCAACCAATAGCTGAAAAGGAAATAAAACATGTGAACTAGTAGTGATTTTGAAGGTAGAAAATATATAAAAAAGTGTGAAAATTTGTGATTTTGAGCAAATATTGGGGTAAATATGAATGACATGATTATGTAGAACTACAAATTTTTTTACAATTTTACTTAAATTGTAAAATTGATAAATTATTTTTTTTTAATGAAATTTAGCCATGCACACAATCTGTAAAATTACACATCACTCACTCTTCTACAATAAATACAGTAAAATATAAAGATATTGTCATCGACACAACTTATGGATGCCATTAGCCTGTAAATATACATTGCGGTATACATGTTCAGCGGAATGTCATCCATGAGATGTGTCGGACCATTCAATTACTGCATTACGTATGTGTACTGAATGAATACTGAATACAATTTATATGTACTCAACAATTTGTGGATATTTTTGAGTTTATACCCATTGTGCATCATGCAAAACGCATTGTGTGTCAAAAGTTGCATAAAATTACTGAAAATGTCAATTGTAATGAAAGTGTCAACCATCACACAAAATGCTGTGTATAATGTCAAATGTCATGCAAAGTCTCAAAAGTCTAGTAAAGTGGTCTGCAAAATTTCATGCAAATTGTGAGAAGTCATGTAAAGTGATGTAAATATACTCCGGTTACCTTACACCTTGCACGCGTGGTTCCCGCTGGAAGTGTGCCAACGATGGTTAACGCGTGCGAGTTTCATAAAAAGATGACAAAATTGATTGTTGTTATAATGGTATTCATTAACATATTCACATCGATGATTTTTTGTCATCTTTTAACGGAAATCGCATGATTAAAAAATCATTGGCACCTTTCCAACAAGAGACATAAATCAGTGCGAGGGCAGAGTATCATGTACGTCGAGTATATGTATATGTGACTCTTGTATGACACTTGTCTATAACTGGGTCGAGTGCCGAGAATAAGCAAACACAGGTGCAGTTGCTCCGCGCATTTATCCCATTTTTCCGCGTTATTTCGTTTGCAATTTTCCTTATTTTTGCTGCTTTGTTTGAGCACATCATATTTTTCTATCATTTTTTGGATATCATTATCATTTTGGATTTTTCTATCAGGGGTAGTTTTCCATACTAATTTTTATGCATTATCGCGGCAATTGGGACCAAATTCAGGATAGATACACGCTGTATATTTCAAACTGGGTAGATTGAGAAATTGCGCAATAAAATAGCAAGCAACAAATCAGATGTCTAAATGATTGCAAGCCTACACAGCATATCCCACCTACACCACTCGCGCCACGGAGTATCTACATAGGCTAGGAAATAACGCGCTCCATGATTCAATTGCATAAAGTTTGTTGGTAAAGTAATTAGTCCAATGGCTTCGCGCACGCTAGTGATTACCTATGTCATTTATAATTAGATAATTATACATGGTATTTTTGGCGGTAAACTATTTCATATTTTCAAAGATGGTAGACACAAATTGACATAATTGCGCGCTGTAAAAACTCCCTAAAATGTGAAACCTCACATGCATCATTATAAACTTGACTTGTTGACTTAATGAATTTTCAAAATGTTGACTTAATGAATTTTCAAAATGTCAACTAAATTTTCGCTCAATTTCGATCACAGAACAATTTTCAAGGGCACATGCCGCAATGTTGCAAAGGAATCAATATTGCTATGCACATTTGAACGTAAAGCCTCAGATAAAACATTCTATAATGCTAGGGTTGGTAAACCACACTGACCCGAACTGAACCGAGTCAAATCGTGATAATTGAGACCGAGAAACATCAACCGGAACCGAAACTCAAAACTCAAATATGTGAACCAGATCCTATAGGTATTCAAACATAATACCGGAGCCTAGCTTGAAACTCACTCACAAAAGTACTCACTTCTATGTTCTCTGGGAAAATACTATTTTACTCACATTTACTTCGAAAAATTAAAAAAGTATTCTTATCTGTACTCAGAGGGTAAGTAAATAACTAAATACTTTGGAAAAAGTATGGCTATTTTTACAACTTTGCTATCCACATAAATCCGATAATTTCAATGCTCATTTATGAAAATTGGGTGATACCGATTTTTCCAATAGAGAACGAGAACCGGAACCGAAAATTTTGAAATGTCCAACACTAATTGCAACCTGCATGCGCAACCTACGAATGTGCCATGGAGTCTATTACACCACCTCAATTTGCACCTAGAGTATGCACAGTTCTGATAAATTTTGTAATTAACAATTCCAGTGCAAAAACTAAATATTTTGATGAAAACTGTATAATTTTTGGTTCATGACGTTGGTTCAGTTATCAGATCAGTGATGGTAGGTTTCCATACTAAGTGTGATGTCTGCCGAGTACATTGATAACACGCTTTAATGCGCTAAGTGTAAAATTAACTGAGCCACCCCTTATCCTGTGTGAAATGAATATTAACTACAGCGGTGATAAATACATGAAGCGTCCACTTTTAACAGTCGATAACTAAAATTTCAAACTATTTCAAAAATTGAGCAGGGAAATTACATCTAGGTAGGTAGAATAGGTCCCGCCCTTCATTTTTTTAAGGTCACGGTTTTTGCGATAGCGATGTGATAGTGAATTGATGCGCGCAGGGCTGATATCCCAGTTTTTTTTACTTAATCTAAAAATGTCTTTTCAAATGTGTATGTGCCCGCGCTGGGGAACATACAATCACCTCGGAATTATGTATGTGCCCAGTAACGGGAACATACGGACTTCTAAAAAAATGTATGTGCCCGCGTTTTGGAAACATACACGCGCGAGCGCGCGTGCATGTGCCCAGCCGCGGGCACATACAAACATGCATGTGCCCGGTAGTTTGGGCACATACAAACTGAAAACGAAATGTATGTTTCCAAGTTTGGGCACATGCAAATTTGTATGTGCCCAGTGTACCCCAGTTTGTATGTGCCCCTCCCGGACAGCCTGATCCCGATCCCGTGACCCCAATCCCGGCCAATCCCGATCCCGATCCCAATCCCGAAATCTCAAAAAACCAATCCCGATCCCGATCCCGAAACCCCAATCCCGATCCCAATCCCGATCCCGAAATCTCAAAAAGTGAATCCCGATCCCGATCCCGAAAAGTCAATCCCGTTTGAACCCTAGATGTAGGTAGTATAAACAAATTGCGTCCAATGTAGCTCTAGTGACTGCACACATGTTAGCAGCATATCAAAGTCATTAGCTAGCTAATCCAATGACACTCATGGATGGCAACTTTTTGTGTGCAACAGATGCTTCATTATGCATGTAAATATTTATTTACCATATTTCTCTGTTTAAAAGACCCCTGTGCATAACACCTGGGGTGTTACACAGGTTTATGTCACCCCAGGGTGCTATGTTATGTTGCAAAAAACATGCTCAAATTGAACTGTTTCCCATACCTGAGGCTGTATTTCCAGACAGTACTCTGGTGCTCCCTTTCCGAATGTCATCATGGTGTCCCTGGTGCTTTGTGCCCATTTTCTGCAGTTCTCTTGGTTTCTGGAGCTCTGTTTCCAAATGACGCCATTGGGTTTTCAAGTTTTTTAGTGAAAATAAATGTTCAATACTCGAATTAGAATAAAAAAATTTTCATATGGGAGATGTTAAGTTCGAATTTGAATGAAAAACATTTGATGAAAAGTGGTCCACCAACAATTCCATTTCACGGTGATGCCCAAAAATCAAATTGTCGGTGGCCATTTCATGCAATGACCACTGACAAATTGATTTTACGGCATCACCGTGAAATTGATTTGTCGGTAGACCATTTTTCATCAAATGTTTTTCATTCAAATTCGAACTTAACACCTCCCATATGAAAAATGTTCATTCTAATTCGAGTATTGAACATTTATTTTCACTAAAAAACTTGAAAAAATAAAAATAATGGATTTATCGGTGACATTTTATTTGTCGGATCACCTTCTATTTATCATTATGCTGTAACTCTGGCTTAATGTTTATAAAGTGCTATTGTTACCATATTAATGTATAAAGTCATAAATACCATTTTAATAAACTTTCCATGTATAACACCCCCCAATGACCTAACACTCGGGTGTTAAACAAATTTTAAAAGTGTTGCTGAAAAGTATTTCAATTTTGTATAATGCCCTGGTTTTACATGTAGAAATATGGTAATTGAGCCATTTTTGTCAGCTTGAATGACTGCTTGTTTAGGACGGTTAAATGGTTTCATATTTGGTTGATTTGATGCATTGGTAATCACATGACATTATTCACCACATTACGGTAGCCATTCTCTGTATAGAGTCACACCTGCAGTGTGGTCAGTCGGGTTCAAACTTGACTCAACTTGACTCAAGTCAACTCATGACTCAAGGATAAAATTGGGTGCTGACTAGGGTTCAAATGGGACCGCGGTCCCGGTACATGGTTCGGCCAAAAGTCAGGACTGGGGCGGTCCCGGTCCCGGTCCCGACACCCCAGTTCCGGTCCCGGTACCAACAATTTAAAAAAGCCAGTCCCAGTCCCCGTCCGACCCCGTCATCGTGGTCCCGGTCTCGGAATTTTATAGCGGTCCCGACAAGGCATGGTAAAAACGTATTTTTCAATGACCTGGATTTAAATAATTATGTTGTTTTTTAAATAAAATGTTTTTTCAAAGGCTCCCAAATATAGTTACAATGTTGTCAACATATACACGTAAATATGTCAGACAAATAGCAGTATCTTATGATGTCATATATTTATATAGCAATATAATGGCTGTGGAGCCATGTTGTAGTATCATAAGTGGTGATTTCTGCCAAAAAAATCCATTTTACAAATGTCGTTTCGAACTTGGTACATAAATACATTGCTTTTCATCAAATATTCACAACTTCAAGTGAAGATGGGAATGGAATAGTGCTTGAATAATGTTATAAGAAAAGGCTCATACATTTAGAGTGTTCCTTCACACAGTGGAGGTGTGTGGGACAACATTGGCTGCATATTACGTACCAACATGGGTTCAAACGAGACTGCGGTCCCAGCACATGATTCGGCAAATCCCAGTCCCGGTCCCGGTCACGACAATTGAAAAAAGGCAGTCCCGGTCCCGGTCCCGACATTAGAAAATTTCTGGTCCTGGTCCTGGTCCGAAAAACTGGTCCCGTTTGAACCCTAGTGCTGACTCGATTTGACTGACTCAACTGGAAAAATATGGCCCTGACTCGACACTCGACGTTTTTGCCTGACTCAATTCAAAATCGAGTTGAGACTCGATTTTTACTGACACGCCTCACTCGACTCACCAGCTCGACCTGACAAATTTTTGGGTTCTGACTCGAACTTGAGTTAAAAAAAATGTGTTTTGAGCCCACTGGTCAGCCTGAACCTGTAAAAACAGATGAGTAGTAATTACATTAGTAGTTTAATGGTAATCTTTTCTTGTAAAGTGTCATTTTTCACTGGCGTAAATTGGTTAATCTGTTTATTCTTTATTTTTCCTCAATTGCATTTTTCTTTTACTTTTTTGCGTTTTTAATCATTTATCTGTCCGAGAAACTGCGCGTAAATATGCCCTACACCTGACAGTGACCTCCCGACCGCGCAATGAAATTGCGTTTTGTACTCTCGGGTGTAGTGATGGAAAAGCGCCATGGCGCTGGCGCCAAAGCAAAAAGCGCCATAATGGTTTTGGCGCTTGGCACCACACCCATGAAAAGCATCAATGCGCTTTTGGCGTTTGGCATTTTTTTAGTGTGATGCCAGAAACAAAAAGCCTGACGCTGGCGCTAGCGCCAAAACAAAAAGCGCCATGGTGCTTGCCGCGGTTGTTCGGGAAAATGCCATGGCGCTTGGCGCCATTGTCCTGGCGCTTTTCCATCACTAGTCCGGTGCCTTAAGTTTTTTGTAGAGCACATGTAGGTAATTAATTTATCGAGGGCTGACCTATTTAGGTGCTGAGTTTAGACTTGACATGTTTTCCAATTTGACACCAGTTTATGATAACACTGAATATAACCCATTGGTGTTTACAGATTTTTTTGCCTCCTAGGCTTACATGCCGGTTTAACACTAATCTGTGTTTCTATTTGTGTACCAGTGTTTTTCAGAAGTCATTTGTTGACGTTATAATCCTTTCCAATGCAATGTACATTCACATTCTAAATATCATCATTTGTGATTGGGCGAATAGTTTTCAAAGAATGTTACTAGGTATATTTTCATTCAAATTTCTCATGAAAATTATTTGCGTAAACTCATTGATAATGAAAGTAATCTGTTGTAAATTTTTTTTCAGTTTTTAGTTTCTGGCGGGCTATGGTAATATCTCATACATGATACAATACATATTCAGATAATTTTTATCAACTTCCTGTATTTGCAGAAATATTGACCGTATTTCCTCGAAATACCCCCAGGGGGTATATGTTTTCAGAGTGAAAATTTTGAGGGGGGTATTTCGACGGGGGGGGGGGTTATTATTTCGCCAGAAATTTTCGTAAAGGGTGGTAGTAAAGGGCTTTGACGTACCCAGAACAGTGATAAAGATGACATCACAAGATATATAAATATAAACACAGACATGAAATATAGACATATAAATGTAGATAGGTACACATATACTAGTCTGTGTCACTGCGGTGCAAGTTTACATCTATAAATACATCATGTACCTTATATAAAGTCGGCAGACGTATCGCCCTACAAACATTTGCGTCAATCTCTCCAGTGGAGAGTGCATGACGGCATTAGGTATTGTGATTTGTGACGCAATATTTTAACGATTGGAATAGATCGGGTCACGTATGAAAACTTGGCCCTTATCCCAGTTACCAGTTGCGTATTATACAAATGAGAGTGAAAACTGAGAGTTAGCTAAAAATCGTTAAAATTTGCTTCGCTTTGCCAATTTGCACCTTCATAATCGCTATTTTTGTTTATATACATGGTTATTTGGATTTTGTGAGCCTATTTTATTCATATTAATAGCGGATTTCGAAATTTTGGCCGGCTGCCAAGTTCTCTTCTGTTGGAACGGAGCCAACGAATGAAAAATAAAATAAACACAAAAACGGTAGTTTGAACGGTAAAACGGTAAACGGTAGTTTGAACAGTAAAATTCTTTACGAGTAACGTTGAAAATGTAGATAACTAGGGCGTGGCACGCACGGACGCAGCGAAACGTCCATTTTTCTTTTAATATGATTTTCTTTTTCAATTTCTAGCGTCCGCGTGGGACACAAGTTTCGTTGTTCACTCTATTCACGAGCAAATTCTAACTCTCCGATTTTGTAGGGTGAAATGTCCGCCGACTTTACATGCTGTACCTTTTTCCAGACGGAGGTATTTTGAGGGGGGGGGGGTATTTTTCCTCAGCTCGAAAACACCTGGGGGTATTTCGAGGGGGGTTAATTCAAGGGGGGGGGGGGTATTTCGAGGAAATACGGTACCTAGATCTGCGAGTCGGAAACATGTGGGTAAAGATGAAATTACAGCCGCACTTCAGAGAGTTTCTCTGGTTACTTGCATGAATCATAAAAAGTCTAAAAATATACGAATCCAAACATAACGAGGCTAACAAGCACACAGAGTTGGAAAAACGTATTTACGTTTACCCGAAATACCGGGTTATTTGGTTACTTATATTTACGTTTACGTTTACGTTTTCCAAAAATACCATTACGTTTTGTTACGTTTTCCTAACCAAAATACCCGGGTACTAGGGAAAACGTAAAAAGTCTGATCTTTAGTAGCTTCTTAGTGGCCGCGCCCTCAGACGGAACTGCATACTTCTATGAATTCTGTACAGATTTTGATTGTCGAGCACTAAAAATGATCAGAATGATGTGGCGATCCCATTAGTGCAGGGATTAGGATGATTACAAACCATAGCTAAAACATATTATAAACTTCGATCATAGTCACCATTGTCTACTGACCATAGTCGATGCCACACAGAGAGAATGTAGGTAACTGTATTTTGTCATAATCTGACAACAAATTATGAACAAAATAGTGAAAGAAATGTCATATTTATGATTAAAAATTCAACACAATTCCAGGTACTCTCTTCAGATAGGTGTGGCAGATTTCAAAGTATATTTGATGGAGTGTTTTTCCAAAATAGACTAAAAACAGTTGTAAAAGTTTCAATGCACTGGAATTACTGTCTGTTCCCCTTACATCGGTGGCTGTAGAGTGGCCATTTTGCCATGGGCTTGTGAAATTTGCTAAAATAATCAATTTGGGAACAAAATAATTTGAATGGAAATTATGTATCAGATTTCATTACAAAAAGGTGTAACTTTTGCTCAATTTTTATGTTTATCTCATCGCTGTTTGTGTTAGATCATTATCATTTGTTATAGTTGTCTCACTCATGTTGTTGATTATGGTGAGCATGTAGTGCTAAAGACATGAAGATATTGCATGGACATCAGCGATTCCAAAGCACAGTGGCAAATACGACACATATAACATTTTTACGTTTACGCTTTTTTTTTACGTATTCCTTGGTATTTTAAAAATACCTTACGTTTTAGTATTTATACTTTTGATTTGGAAAAGGTATTTACATTTACGTTTACGTTTTCTAAAAATACCAGTATTTGTACAACTCTGCAAGCACATGATAATAATGGTTTTTCAAATACACGTGTACTTAATTTCGCTCCGCTAAATATCTATCAATATAGCCGGAATTACAGCTCAGCTCAGCCGCATTTGACATGAAATGATGACGTCGTTAAATTGATTACATCAAAATAGACATAGGTACAGCGTTGAAATTTGAATAGAATTTGATAGTTCTAGTAATTGTGTGTAATGTCCTAAAAAATTAAGAAAATAATTATTATTTAATAAGTTATTAATTTTACGTCAAAATTTACACATTCTACGTCAACAGTTCATGTCAAACATTTTACATCACCAAAAAATTTTGACGGGTTGGTGTCAACTCGATTTTAGTTCAATTTAGGTTCACAGGACATTTTTCAAGTGTACATGCAGCGATGTTGAAAGAGAGTCATGTGCATTTGAAATGGTTCCGGAACCAATCAATTTAAATCCTTATGGAAAAATATTTTGATCCATTTGACATTGGGTGTTATCGGCTATTTATACGGCAATGTATTTGAACTAGGGTGTCAAAAAAATTTTTTTACGGAAAACGGAAAGGTAAAATTTTTTCACTTTACGGAAAACGGAAAACGGAAAGGTAAAAAAAAAATTTCTGCCGGAAAACGGAAAACGGAAAGGTAAAAAAATTTCACTCAGCGGAAAACGGAAAACGGAAAGGTAAAAAAAAATTGTCGGCCGGAAAACGGAAAACAGAAAAATGAAATGCCGGAAAACGGAAAACGGAAAGCAAAATTTTCACGGAAACGGAAAAAAATAAAGTGAAATTAGCACGGTAATAGACAAATTTGCAGAAGGAAAACCTGCATGCAGGTTTGCCTGTTTGGCTTTGATTGTGGTAGCTGTACATTCTGCAACTATGGATCATGCCTGTAACTTCACTTGTAGTTCAAGCTAAACTGAACCAACAAAAAATCATCAAAAAGTAGCCATAGTGGCCATAGGAAAGGAAACACTACAACAATTTCACAGTCTAGAAGCAGTGGGAATCACTGATGACCCCTATGCAATTGATGATGACATTGCAGAGGAGATGATAATAAATAGCATAAAATTCAACGACAACAACAAACAAAACTATATTGACTGGCTGTATAAAGAGAGTATCAGTGACCTGCCCACGGGAAAAGCAGAAGCCTTGGCTCGGTTTAAATCACTGATAAGAAGATTCAACAAAGATCCAAACTTATTCAAACAATACAGGAAAGTTTTGGACGACCAACTAGAAAAGGGAATAATTGAGATCTGTGACAACCATTCATTACCTGCCACACCAGCCAGTAATCACGCCGGGCAAATCGACATCATGCAGAATCGTGTACGACGGGTCGGCAGGTAAGCCCAGTTTCAACGAGTGCCTTTTTAAAGAACCAATTACAACACCATTAGCACTGGGCCTACTCCTGAGGTTCAGGGCAGGCAATCTAGCATTAATTGTCAACACTGAAAAGGCATTTTTGCAAATAGGATTGCATGACCAAGCTAGAGACTACACACAATTTTTCTGGCTGAAAGATGCCTCAAAACCAGTAACTGAAAATAACTTAATAGTACTTCATTTTAAACGCGTACTGTTTGGACTTGTCTGCAGCCCAGCAATTTTGGGAGCAGTCATAAAATACCATTTAAATGTGACAATAAACAACATGAATGAATATGAAGAAAACGCAGGGGAACGAAACCAGTTGGCAATGATAATAAACAACATTTACGTTGATAACTTTATCATGAGTGTCACGAATGAAGTTGAAGCTTTAGAACTATATTACAAAGTCAATGCTTTATTTTACCAATGTTCTATGAACATGAGGGAATGGCTATCAAACTCCAGATCAGTCATGAATGAAATAGCAGAAAACAACAGGAGTCCAAAGGTGAATAAAATTGTCGCAGTAATGGGCATGAAATAAAATCACCAAACGGACATGCTGGCAATATCAACACCAAAATTGCAAATTGACAGCATCACAACACCAACCAGACAAAACTTGAATAAATTATTGGTGTCAGCATATGACTCAATTGGGTTCACAGCACCTGTTTCACTGACCCTGAAATCCCAGTTGTCAATGCTGCTCCAAGAGACAAAAACAACACAATGGGATGAGCCAATTGAAGATAAATACAGATTGGAAAAACAATGGAAAAATGCCAGAAAACTGAAAATCGAGCCAGAAAATGGAAAAATGGCCTGGTAAAACGGAAATGGAAAGGTAAAAAATTTTCAGCCGGAAAACGGAAAAATGGGCCGGAAAAACGGAAACGGAAAGGTAAAAAAATTTCAGCTGCAGGAAAACGGAAAACGGAAAGGTAAATTTTTTTCGGCTGCCGGAAAACGGAAAACGGAAAGGTAAAAATTTTTCGGCTGCCGGAAAACGGAAAACGGAAAGGTAAAAAATTTTCCTGCGGAAAGGCGGAAACGGAAAACGGAAACGGAAATTTGACACCCTAATTTGAACATGCCAATGTATTGTTCAGATGCCCTACAAACCCGGCAAAGTATTCGAGCAAGCCAATGTGAATGAACAGTCAATAAAATCGAAGAAATACGGTAATCAATTTTACGACGTCATCATTTCAAGTCAAACGCCGCTGAGCTGTAATTCCGGCTTAACGGTTCACCTGAACTTGACATAATGTATTTAGGTATTACTTTACATGTGTATTGTGTAGGTGTGATATGTGATTGTCCACTAGTGATGGAAAAGGTCTAAAAAAGTGGCGCCTAAGTGGCCATGACACTGTCCAAAAAAAGTGTGCTAGGATCCACCAGGCGTAATTCGCGTCAATAATTGCACTGTAGGCAAGTTGACACATGTGTTGACGCCAATGGTGTTATACTCTCAGTGCCATTTTGAAAGGGTGCTGCGCCAGGATAAAGGGCCAAAGCGCCCATGGCACCAGGGGTCTCCAAGATTTTGGCCCTCGCGGGGGCTGGATAGATAGCAAATCGCTCCTCCCGAGGGATAGATAGCTGAAAAAATTTTCTGGGGGGGGGGCTCGCGGGGGCAAAACATATAGGCTTTTTCAGTGCATAGAAGGCCGGAAGGGGAAAAAATCGCTAGTAATTGGTTAAAAGTGGCTAAAAGTAGGTTTAAAATGGCTAAAAACAGGCATATAACCATGCATATAGCTGGAGAGCACGATTTTGAAGGTGAAAAACTGTAAAAATGTGCGCAAATTAGTGATTTTGAGCGAAAATTGGGGGAAAATTTCTCAAAAACCACTCCAGATAGATACCTAGATAGCTAAGCGATTTGGGGGGGGGTCTTTGGGGGTAGTAGCCAAAATTTTGCATTGGGATAGATAGATAGCTGAGCGGCCTCCGGGATAGATAGATAGCTGGCGGATTTGGGGGGGCAGCCCCCCCCCAGCCCCCCCCCCGCGGTTTGTTTTTTCTTGGAAAATTCAAAAAGTCAAAAACGTTTTCAAATTTTCAATGTTTCGAATCTTTTCTGTATTTTAGGCTGAAAATGCATATAAAATGCACAAACACAGCTCAAAATACCAATTGCACCATATTATCGGCTCATAGCGGCTGAACAAAATGTGTGAACACTGTGGTAACGACTTGGAAGGCTGTAAAATATGAACATATATTCAAAATTCCACTGAAAAATTCGAAAATGAAATCATTTGATGCAAAAAAAATCGAAAATTCGAAAAATTATTAAAAAGGTTCGAAAATTCGAAAAGTCACGTTATAAAAAACACTTAAAAATTAAATACTTTTTACAAGAGGGTTTGCCATCGTCACATGTCACCGCCACATGGTTTTTAGCTGTCAGGGAAAATTTGTATTTTAGCCTTTCCTGTAAATCATGTAGAGCGATTTATTGAATGAGGTGCATTTCTTCACTCATTCACTGACCCCATTCACATTGACGCCGTTGGCGCTACACACACTGTATGTCAACTGTTTCGGTGTCAACTCGATTTTAGTTCAATTTAGGTCGCAGGACAATTATCAAGTGCACGTGCGGCAAAGTCGAATAGGATGTTTGCACATGCGTTTTATTGCATCGATATGTGCAGGGTTGGCAAAACTTGAGAAAAAAATAAAAACAAAATAAAAATAAAATGTAAAATTTAAGAAAAAATAAAATAAAATAAAATGTAAAATTTCAAAATAAAAATAAAAATTGTATAAAAATTCGAATTTTTGTAAATCTATCGTACAATTGTATAAACATTCATATTTTTGTATAATTGTATAAAAAGTTATTTTTTTTGTAAAAAAATTATGTCGTTGCTTGAGCCCGGAATCGCGGAAATGGGGGAGTCCTAAGCTTTGTAAAGTGTCAAATGTCATGTAAAATTTCATCCAACGTGTCAATTGTCTTGACAAATGTAATGTTAAGTGCCAAATTGTCGTGACAAATATAAATTAAAGTGTCAATTGTCAAGCAAATCATATCCAAATCTTATATTTTGTGTCGAGATATTTATGTTCTGTATCCAAATCTTATGTTTTGTGTCCAGATATTATGTTATGTATCCAAATCTTGCTGTTTTATGATCCAAATCTTATGTGAACATTTTGATTCAAAAAAATATATTCAAATATGAAACAAGCTTTGGATACCAAAACATACGATTTGGATACACAATTTACACTTTGCATGACATTTGACATGACAATTGTCACTTGACTTTACATGTGACATGACACTTGACATTTTGCATGACAATTCACACTACTTTACATTTGTCAGGACAATTGACACTTTGCATGACATTTTACAAAAGCAAACCATTGTTATCAATAAGTTTACACTTGCAGCTAGCTAACAATCCCTACTGCATGCAGCTTTTGTAAAGTAATGGAATAATTTGTCATGTCATGAATGTTTTCATGTAGAGGTATAATGATAACATTTTTCTGGCGTTGCATGTATGATTCTGATTTTTTGTAAAATTTCTGTAAAATTTTTGTAAAATGGTGTCATTTTATTTTATTAAGGACTTTTGGGAATAAAATACAATTTGTATACAATTTTTATACAAATAATTTTTATAAAACCAACCCTGGATATGTGCAACAAATGCACAAACTACACACAAAACAATTTTTTTTTAATAATTCATTCACATGTGCACAAACATGTTTGTTTTGTTTTCTTTAAGCCTTTGTTCATGGTATTTGTGTCAGAACCCTTGAGTCAGAAGCTACACATGTCTAAAAGTTTTTCTTCTTACGACTAGGGATGGCTAGAGTTTTTAACCATTGAATAATGCAAGTGTTGGAACCATTTTTTTAAACATGACCTTGCTGATGATTTCCATATTTCATCACTATTCATTTTGCAATTTTTTTGCTTGAAAGCATGCAATTTCACGTACAAATTAACACCTGGACGCTGGAGTAGTTTTCATTTTTTGTATTTTTAGTGGCAAACGTTTCATTTGCACATGCTATTTAGTCTTTAGCACCTTTACTTCAGTCTTTTTTCCCACCACAAGCTGCACCATTAAACAGAAGCTTTATGATAGCCCACTCTGCAAGCGGGGGTGGGTGAGGCGTGTGCATCATTTAGTATTTTTTGTTATACCTAATACTACTCATTTTGGAAATTGTTTTTTTTGTCTCTATAATATTTGCAATTTTTTGCATGTACTACGTGTTGTGGATCGACTACCCCGGCATCGAGCTGTACAACTACATTTTGGTCTGGATAACAATTTTGAGCGTGATGTCTTTATTTAGGTACTATGTATATCAAGCACTGCCATTGCATGGAAACCAAAGACAACCCAAAAAGTTCAATATTTACCAGATATTAACTCCATTGACACATCCACACTGGCACAACATGGGAGCTTTAAAAAACATTTGATAAAAAAATCTTTTTATGGAAAACGGGGTCATTTTTTCCCATCACTACTAAACTGACAAATGAAAAAGGAAGTGAATACACCCTCCCAATTTGCCACCTATGGAATTTACCGCCCTGTTTATAATTGTAGGCACATATTTAGATATTGAGTGCACCTAGCCATTTCAATTGACGTTGATTTCTTATTCTACATGGATATGCAATTACCTCGGCTGTCAGGAATCATTTTGTTATGGTGCAGGTAAAAATGATTGAGACGTTGTGACAACAAACAATTATTTCTGGCTGGTGTCATCAATTTGTGGTGTGGCAAATGACAATAATTACGAACTTGTGTATTTGGCACTGTCCATCATTTACCTATTTAGACAGGTAGTGCTCTAAGACTGTGTTTACCCACTGAGCACTATGAAGGCAAAGTTGTGTACTACATTATTATTATACAACATTATTAACATTCAGCATTATAGTTGACCGCATCTAACCGTCACTTCTAAACATTTACCGCAAATTCTCGATTAAGACCCCCTTGAATAACTCCCTTCTCAAAGACTTCTGTCGAAAAAATAACTCCCCTGGGGATTTGAGAATATCTCTAAAAATAGATTATTTATGACAACATGGCATTTCAAGTTTCACTTCCAATTATCTGCCAGTGATGCGGATCCAATGGGAGCGCTCGCTGACTATCATAAAGTTCAAAATGATGATTATTAAGTGTTAAATTTTCCGGCTCTGCTCTCAACACGTATGGGTGAAGTGCAAGAAATGCATTTGGACAGCAACTTTATAAATAGGTATGCAACCAGGAAGGAATCCAGTAACCTGGTGAACTTATTGTCTTGGCAAGATTTTTGTTCCCAGACCTGACAAATCCGCCGTATGGACATTGTATACTCGGCAGACACGACACTCTACAAACAGATAGGAGTTATGTCTTCAGCTGGCAGACGGCCAGACGAGAACTTATGGCATGCGTGCTGATGGCCAAGTGATGACCATCAAGCCGATGTGATGGCGAGAGTTGATGATGGTGACGAAAGTGATCACGTCAGGATGGAGTGTTTCCTCCAGAAAAATGTACGGCGTAATGTCATCCGAGTATATGTACTTTCAACTTTTAGAGGTCGGCATCCCACACGGACTTTTCTTGCTGTTTTTTCACAAGAGTGGGCTTGTCGACACTGTGATGGATTAGTCAACTTTTTGCTGGATAATCTTTGGAACTTCCTCATTGTTCCAAAAGTGTCAAAATGTGACACTTTTACAAAGTGACAAGTGACGCGGAAAAATGCAGAAAATGGTGACAAACGTGCGTGGTTGATTTTTGACGCCGTTTCCCTGCTTGACTCAATTTTCGAAATTTTGGAGTTATCGACTTTTAGACAAACCGTATTTCTTCTAATAGAAGGCCGCCCTTCTATTTTTTTCGTCACGTTTCTACCTGCCCTTCTATCGAAGACGCCCTTCTATCACAGATCCGCCCTTCTATTGGAATAAATACGGTAAACGCGTCAAAGTTGGGCACGCGGCGAGGTTTTAATTCAGGTAACTCGCGAATGAACATGCTCACATGGCTGACTTTCTTGTCACATACCTTTAGTTGCTATTTATATCGTTGCTATTTCTAGAGAAAGTTTCAGCTACCTTGGTTTGGCGAGCTTTGCAGTAAAAAAGCTGTAACTTCACTCATGCGGAAAGACAGCAAATGACGCGCGCGGAAGAAAATCGCTTCAGCTGGTTTGATGTGGTCTGCTGACAAATTAATTTTTATTTGTTGGTATTCTCACTTGTTTGCCAAAAATTTACAAGAATGCAAAATTTACATTTTCAAAAATTGTTATCGGGTGTAGGGTTCGGACGATATGACATTTCGACATCGGTATTTGATTTTTTTCTGAAACTTGATATTCAATATCGTTATCATACAGATCTTCAATATTAAAAATAGTCAATATTCAATAGCAATACTTCGATATTTTTAACATTTCAATATTTTGCTTTTGGTATAGCAAGGCATATTTCAGGCGGCATATTGTATTTTCATGTGGTTGCAGCAAACATGGTTGATTATCTCTTTACTGAAATGTGAATGGTAACGTAATTTCAACAAGGTTTACAACAGTCAAAATGAGAAAATGGAAGAAAAACATGATGTTTCAAACTGTAACAACAATTGGTAATAATTACAGTGCATACTAATAACCCAATTGCTTAAGGGCATGTTGCTATAAGGCAGCATAAGTATCAGCACTATCTACCGTATTTCCTCAAAATACCCCCCTCAAAATGGGCACTATGAATTTGTGGTCCGGGAAATGCATAACAGACGTTCCAAACACTTACTGTGTTACGTTAGAACATCGTTTATACCATCTACATCCTTACATAAGGCTGTAAAAACTTATAAATGGTGGTTATCGTTGCATTTTTCACGTTTTTCTCTCAAAATTTTCACTCTGAAAAAATAAACCATCGGGGGGTAATTCGAGGAAATACGGTAGCTTCAAATTTGAGGTATGTAACTTGATAGATACTTAACCAAACCAAATACAAGGAATGTGGGGTAAACACTACAACAAAAATGACATCATAAATACGTTTACTCAATAATAATAACCTGTAATAGCCTATTCCTCACTAAGATGCTTTACAACAATTTCTTGCAAAATGATAACCCCCCTTGAATAAATCTCCCTCAAAATACCCCAAAATTTTTGCACTCTGAAAAATAAACTCCCTGGCCCTGGGGTATTTCAAGGAAATCCGGTATATTAAAATAGCACAGCAACATGGAACTTTCACATGGTGTACTCCCAAATACCTTAAGACATACAGACAAGGGTTCAAACGGGACCATGGGAGGGTTTGTTCAATACTGTACGGCTAGATAGCATCGCTGATTATTTTATCGATTAGTTCAAAAATTCTGCCCGATCTGTACATTCATCCCCCACCTTTGAGGTTGTTTGTGCTATGTTTGTAATGATTTACATAAAGCATGTATTTATTCAATTCAATTCAATTAAAGTTTACTTGGCTCGGACCTCACGAGTCTAATGCAAGTAAAATAACACAACACATTGAACATCCATCGGTTACTCCTACATGGCGGCCTTACACAGGTGAGTTTTGAACGACATGTGAACATATGTATACCAACAGCCGGCGGCATCTAAGTTACTTAATATGAACTTAAAAATGGTGGCGACAAGAATTGAAAAATCTAAACGTGTCCTAAGCACTGAGAATGAACGCGGCAAACAACATTGCCAGTAGCACCGAAATAACACTCTAAGACCCCACGACCCGGGTTTGAACTGCTCACATAAAACGGTGAGCCACACAACTGCTTAGAAAAAGAAAAAAAACGCAATAAAAAGCAGAATAAAGAGCTACATTCACACGAGATGTATCATACAGAAGTTGTGCCCTTTGTCCGCAAATCCTTAACTTTTGTTTCTTTCCGGTTTCCGATAAATTCACAATTTTCCCAAAATGTTGTTGACTTTGAATGTCCGTATCGCATACGGTTTTGAGCTTTTCCAGAATTTCCAATTATTTGCCAAAAGAAAATGAAAAATCCCAATTGCACATTTTTGCAGACTTTATATATCCTCTTTGAACATCATTTACTGGAGATCTCCTAAGTTTACCCGTCATAGAAGAGATTGTCTGTTTCATACCACATCGTTTCATCATTGACCAAATCATAAATATTGTGTCGCAAAACTTGTATCCACTTCACTTTATCTACACTATTGCTACATCTTTGTACATTGCAATGCACATGGTGGCTGAGATCTGCTGGCTCACCCTCACTGGTGCGGCGTCCCGCTCGCGAACGATAAACCGTCACAGCGTTCTGCCTCCCCAGCAAGGACACCAGACAGTATCTCCAAGTATTCCGATGCTTGGATACGCATTTTGTGGCACACTGCGGCATCAAACACATTACTAGGAATCTGTCTCTCAATATTATGGGGAATTTGTCGTGAATTCAAAGCCGCCGCTGCCTCGGATGTAGAGAGCATCTCTCCACACCGTCGGCTGCAGCAGTCTTCACTGAGCGACCTCACCCAGGCGTTGCGCCAGAGTGTCACCGTCGGATGTTGGCACTGTCCCAAGTAATGGGACAATGTCATCCAAAATGACCACCCTAGTGCTTCGCATAATGGACAGTTAATCCATTGCCTAGTGTTGTTGTGCCTAAAGCGTACTTGTTGTATTTTTGGAAGCCACCCATGTCTCCCCGCGAACCATGTGTGTTCATTTGTTTGTAATGTTTCTGGTAATAGTGGTGTTATCTCGTCTAGCACTTGATTTTCTTTTTGTACACTTCTTTGCCCTGTTGTCCTAGATTTCAAGCCCACTTCCCAGCCGTAGTGTTTACATGCGGTTAGTATCTCGTTTTTAGAACAGTTTTGCAAATTTTCTAAGCCTACTTCCCTCCTTGCTCCTATTGCACGCCCCCGTGGTGAATTTTTCCTCATTGAGCCCGCGTTCCCCCGTTGAGTTTGTGCCCCCCATATTCTTGCTGCTAGTTTAGTTGTTCCCGAGGCTTTGTTAGATCCTAGATAGTCGTTGTATCTGATCACATTATACTTGTACCAACACTCCATGGTTCTAATGTCCCAGTCTATCCCTAACAGCTTGTTTGAAATGTTTCTCCCCACCCCGCCCAGCTGTCGGTACAGCCCTAATTGTAAGGCTGTCATTTGTTTCAGCGTCGTTTTTGATATCCCAGTTATTTCACTTCCGTACATTACTGTACTTGCCACATACGCCCCCAGAGCATATTCAGTGCCCATATCTGCCGTCTGCTGTGTCTTCCAACCTCCCTAGCCAGGAATCTGCCTTTTGTGAGTTTGTCCATGTAGCCGTTTTTCTGCGCCTGAAAAGGGTCTCGTCCGCTACTTAGCTTAATTCCCAGGTATTTTGTTTCATCACATTCTTTGATAACTTGTTTGTTCCCATCGAGACCAATCCCCAGTTCCCAGTTCCTGTTTGGATCTGCCTTTCTTCTGAAATGCATTACCATACTTTTCTGTTCGCTTATCCCAACTCCCCACTCGTAGCTCCAGTCCGTGAACGTGTCCATTACGCACTGCAGGTCGTGATCTGCACTGCATTTATGTTTTCTATGCTGACAATGAGTCAGGGGTATCTTGAATTTCGACCCTCTGAGTGGTTGGATAGATAGCAAATCGCTCCTCTGGAGGGATAGATAGCTGAAAATTTTTCTGGGGGGTTGGGGGGTTCAATATAAATATATGCTTTTTCAATGTGTAGAAGGAAGAAAGGGGAGAAAAATCGCTCAAAGTAGGTGTGAAACAGCTCAAAATGGGTATACAAGCGCATATAGTACTAAAATTAGCTGAAAATAAGCTAACAGGGACAAGCAGTGGTCTCCAAGATTTTGGCCCTCGCGGGGGCTGGATAGATAGCAAATCGCTCCTTCGGAGGGATAGATAGCTGGAAAATTTTCTGAGGGGGGGCTTGGGGGGGGCTCGCGGGGGCAAAATATATAGGCTTTTCAGTGCATGGAAGGCAGAAACGGGAAAAACAGGTTGAAAGTAGTTAAAATAGGTATATAAACATGTGTATAGGCGAAAGCCGCGATTTTGAAGGTGAAAAACTATAAAATGTATGAAAATTAACGATTTTAAGCAAAAATTGGGGCAAAATTTCTCAGAAATCGCTCCAGATAGGTAGATAGCTGGCCGATTTTGGGGATAGATAGGCAAAAATTTTGCCTCTGGGATAGATAGATAGCTGGCGGATTTGGGGGGGGGCAGCCCCCCCCCCCCAGCCCCCCTTCCCCTAGGAAGCCCCTGGGGACAAGAACTAGTTATTTTGTAGGTGAAAATCAATCAAAAGGTAGGAAAAATAGCGATTTTGAGCGAAAATCGGGGTATAGTTTCTCAAAAATCGCTCCAGATAGCTGGGCGATTTTTTTTTTGGGGGGGGGGGGGGTCAGGGGGTAGTAGCCCAAAATTTTGCCTCCGGGAAAGATAGATAGCTGAGCGGCCTCCGGGATAGATTGATAGCTGAGCGGTTTGGTGGGGGGGGGCCAACTCCCCCCCCATTCGAGACCCCTGCAATGAGTAAAGCACCCACAGCTTTCCTTCACGCTGCAGCTGCACCACCATGCATGCGTATTAATTAAACTGTGAAAAATTGCATTAAGGAGTTTACAGAAAGAGGTAGTTTGAGTTTAGAGCATAAGGCAGAGTTGAGAAAGTGTATTTACACTTACCCGAAATACCCGGGTAAATGGGTATTTATTTTTACACTTAGGTACACTTTCATCAAATACCCATACATATTTTTTACACTGTCCTGAGCAAAATACCCGGGTACAGAAAGTGTATTTTTTTCTTTCAGATGGCCCTGTTTTATGCTTTTGAGAAAGCATAAAATAGCATCATGTACAAAAAATAACTGCACAGTGCACACATGCAGTTATGCATTGAATGTACAAAATATGGCAAATGTACCAACTGGCCTTTGATCTCCAACCTTTGATCAGTACTCATGGTATTCTACAGTTTCATCATACTTTTGTAAAAAGGACAAGATCAATGGAAATTCACCAGCTGGACACAAACTCAACTGACTTTTGCATTGACATTTGCTGCATGTCCAATCTTGCATTTAAGCAGTGTGTATCGCATTGCTTAATCAGTAAATAAATATCAACACTGAAAAAGTGCCATTATTAGTGAACTTCATACCACTACAGTATTTGCTACAGTCTGAAATGTTTCATAAAAGGCAGTGAAATGTGAAATGATGTAAAAAATGGCAAATATTTATATTGATCTAGAGGGGAAAACAGTGGTGTATTCTAATGCTCAACAGTGAGAGCTCTTTCAAAAAAATTTTTTCACACTTACACTTTTTTTTACACTTTCCTAGGTATTTTTAAAATACCTTACACTTTTGGTATCCATACTAAAATTTGGAAAGTGTATTTACACTTACACTTACATATTCCAAAAATACCGGTATTTTAACAACTCTGGCATAAAGTAAAGGAAACGTGAATTTACATGCATAGTGTTCGGAGCTAATGGCACCACGCGCAGAGCGATGTTGCCTTAGCACGTTCCAATCCATTTACCGTATATGCTTGAATAATTCCTCTCTAGAAATTAATCACCCCTGTGATGCGTGCGAGGAAATAATAATTCCTCCGCTTGAATAATTTCCCCCCTTAAGAGATACCATAACTTTGTTTTGCCCAATATTAAAAAAATGCACGCTATTGTGCTAATAAAGCATATTTCGTGAAATGAGTTGATGGAAAATGTATGAAAATTTTGACGAAAAAATAATTCCACCCATTGAAGTATTCCCCCCTCGAGTAGTTCCCCCTTCAAAAAGTGCAACGAGATAATAATTCCTCAGGGGAGTTATTCAAACAAATACGGTATTCTAGTACTCATTTAATTGCATAAACTGCCTGCATCTATTCACCAACCGTGTGACATTAGATGATTACCGTATTTCCTCGAAATACCCCCCGGGGGGTGATTGTTTCATAGTGGTCCCGAGAGGGGGGGGGGTATTTCGAGGGGGGGGGTTATTATTTCACAAGAAAATTTTTGAAAACCAAGTACAAAATTGTCATCTGAAACGTACGCAGACGTCGAAAAATGCAACAAAAACCGCTATTTATAAGGTTCTGTAGACTAATATTAGTATGTAGGTGGTATGTACACTGTTCTAACGTGACACCAACATTGTTTTAACGTGTGTTCTGCATTACACAGAACACAAACTACAGTTATTGTCATGTACGTTCCCTTTACACTCAATTTGGGGGGGGGGGTATTTCGAGGGTGGGGTGTGATTGTTTCATAGTGTCCCGAGAGGGGGGGGGGTAGAACGAGGGGGGGGGTATTTCGAGGAAATACGGTATGTTATTTACTATAGTTTTGTACAAAGGTCACCTCAAAGGTGATTTTTTCAATTAAATACATTTCATTACGACCGGTGAATTTGATTGAGAAACATTATGCGTTAATCATCAATTAAGTATAACAAAATTTGTGTGACGTAAGAAACCAACGTTGAACATTCCACAGTAGATTCAATTTTAGCAGGCAATAAAAACATACTTCAAATAATGTAGGTAAGTTAAGTAGTTCAAATCGAACGTAATAATGACACAAATGTGCTTAGAAAGTGCTTACAAGTGCTCAAAAACTCAAGAGTGCTTAGAACTGTTGAGACAAGTGGTATTGAAGTGTGTGAAGTCAAGTAAATATCAGTAAAATTTATAAACATAAAAATTTTCATTTACAGATTTATGTATTTGTATTTGTCAGTTGATATTTACATTTGCTTTTTAGTCGACTTTCCACAATTAAATTTTTTACCGATTACCATTATACAACTTGACTTTACTCTCCACTTGCGCAATTAAGCCTATGGCTTTTACACACTATTTAGTTGACAAGGACGCCAAATGTCAACTGGCCCCGATCGCACGCAGACGCAACTCAAAGATTGCTGGCTGACAAGCATAGTTGTTAAAACGTATTTACATTTACTCGGTAAATACGTATACTCGCGTACTGCGTAAATACGTTTACGTTTCCTCCCGAAAAAATACCGGTACTCACATACTCGCGTACTTTTTGAAAGTACGCGAGTACAGAAAACGTATTTAAGGGACAGAAACTGTCATTTTGCCAGACAGAAAGTGACAAACAGAGGATATTTTCCTAAGAAATACTTATCAGGAGCAAAAAACACACATCCTTGATGTATTTCAGAGTAAAAATTCAAAAACACACCAATTTTTACATTATTTTTGTGAGAATACTTTGTGAGAAATAAATACTCATTTTTACGTTTTCTCTGGGAAAAAGTATTTTACTCACCTTTTACGCAGTGTAAAAGTAAAAATAAAATACAGGGGTGGGCATCTTCAGTTACCGCTGGAAAAACGCGATAGCTTGAGCTACGGTTGAGCTATCACAGTGAAATTTTAACACAATAGAGTAGACTCCATAGGACACCTATTCTGAAGTTTGCTACCCAAACGGCCACATTTTGGGTGAGTAGTGGAACACACCGTTTTTAGTGTAATTTTGTGACTAGGCGTCACCCATAGGATAAATCGAGGGTGGCATTTGAGGGGGGGGGGGGTCACCGGTCTTTGGTGTTGTCCCATTCTGTCGTACATTGGCCGATTTGGATGCCCTTTGAGTATGTTGGGGTTTGGGGTCTGGGCTACACCCAAATTCTTTGTTTTTCTCGAATAGTCCCCCAGTCCTGAGATAACGGGGGTCAAGTCACAAAATTACACTAAAAACTGTGTGTTCCACAACTCACCCAAAATGTGGCCGTTTGGGTTGCAAACTTCAGAATAGGTGTCCTATGGAGTCTACTCTATTGTGCTAAAATTTCACTGCGATAGCTCAACCGTAGCTCAAGCTATCGCGTTTTTCCAGCGGTAACTGAAAATGCCCATCCCTGTACTTTGTTTTCTGTACGCATGTGTGCGTAAAATAAAACTACTTTACAATTACATTTACTTTTAAAAGGTTCAGTACTTTGAACAACTCTGCTGACAAGTCGACGAAGGATGTTTTCAAATGCAAAAATGTTGAATCAAACTGTATCAATCAAGTTGCAAATGTAGCTGTAGTGTTTAAAAAATATTGCAGTTAAAAAAATGTGCAATGAACAAAGCAATGGCATGAAGTAAATATATTGAAACGTTTTTTATAAAGTTAAAAATTTTAAAAAATTGTTTGTTTTGAACATGATTCAATTAGGCACCCCAACTCGAAATTTGCTCACATTTCGAGTCAAGTCAGGCAACCTTGGTCGAGTCGAGTCTTTTGGCACCTATTTTTAGCCTTCAGTTCATTTGAATCGAGTTCGTGCCCTAGTTTTATATGATGAAAAACAACACTATCACATACCAAAAATCTACCTTTCTTCAATGGTTACCTGCCTATACAATAACTGTATACTTCTCAAAAAATTACGTTTATGTTTTCCCAGCTATTTTAAAAGTATTTTATGTATTTTGCTACACATTTGAAGATTTTTTCCAACTTCACTTGCCACACTTTTAAGTGTCACATTTTGACACTTTTGGAACATGTTTTAAAAAATCTCGAGCAATAAGTTGATAGCTCCACGTAGGGTTGACAAACAATTTTATTAACCGATTTTTTTTAATCCGATTTTTTCTTTAAAAAAATCGCAACCCCTTGACCGATTTTGTTTATAAAAAATCGCTGGTAAATTTTTTTTGATACTCATGCACTAGGTAGTAGGTAGAATGCAAAAACTTCGCGTGCGATCGCGCAGTTTCATGCAAGCAATACTGAATACACCACCCATTGCTTTATAAATGAATTTTACAGCAAATTTGGTGGTGTAGCATCCCGTTTCTGTGTGATTTTAAGCATGTAATGTGGTCTGAGCATTGTTGTGGGAAGTATACATAGTTATGATATGGGTTTTCAAACATGAATGAAAGTGCATCCATGTTCACTTCCATGATGATTAATATTGTGTTCTCAACAAGAACATGCAATTTCTGTGAACAAAAGTGTGAATGGTCGATGAAAGGCAATTCATACAGCAAATATTACAAATTTATCACTTTTAAATTTCAAAATAACTGACTTTCAAGCTATTCCATAACTCTACAGTACTTACATTACGACACAAAGCATAAGTATGCACTGGCTATCAATTTATATGGCTTTATTTACCATCAGTAGGGTTGGCCGATGTTTTTTTAAAATGTTTTAAAACGTTTTTTAAACACGATGTCTGAAACGTTTTTTTTACACATTGGCCAAAAATTTTAGTAGTAAGCGCTATGCATTTTGTAAATTTTTTACATGCAAGCGTGCAATTTCACACACAAATTGACATTGGCGGTATTTTTCATTGGTTTTGTGGCATTTTTAGTATCAAAGCATCTATTTCTATCTGCTACCATGGGTTAATAATCCGTCATATGTTGCTGTAGTATATAATATTCAGGTAATGTGCTTCCATGTGTGTAACATCACTCCCAAAGTAACAACCTCCTTTTATAACCTTGTTTGATCACTATTCCGTGCCAAACTTCACTTGAAGGCACAAACACTGGACTATAACGCAATATAGAAACATGTAGACAAAAAATGGTCATTTTTGACACAAATCACCACTTATAATGCTATCCCATGGCTCCACAGCCATTATATGGTTATATATAACATCACAGAGTTTTTCCACTTGTCTGATATACTTATATATGTTCACACAAGGCCATATATGGGAGCTTTTAAAAAAACGTGTTTTTTTAACGTTTAAAATTAAAAAATACATTGTTTGTTTTTTTAAACATGGCATTAAAAAAACACGTTTTTCCAACCCTAACCATCAGAGGTGATTTTTGAGAGAAGTGGGACTAATTTTGACCCCAGCCATTTTTATTAAAAAAATCGATTTTTATTAAAAAAATCGATTTAAAAAAAGTGTGGCCATAAAAAAATCGGTTTTTTTTCCAACCCTAGCTCCACGCATTGTAGGGAAGTGGGATAGAATAGTAGAGGAAGTGGGGACAAATAGTAATACAATACGGTGCGGAAAGGTTGGGACTTTTCACCATAGAGAAATGGGGGGGCTGCGGGTCCATCAAACTTTTGTTGCTTCCCTCTCCATTGAACCTTGACAAATTTGATGTTGTTGTTGATGATGATGTTGGGGTTCGAGGTCAGAGCTATGACTGAAAATTTTCGTTTGCTCAAATAATCCCCCATGCCCAAGATAAGGGGGGTCTATAAAAGATAAAACTACAAAAATAGCCAATCTGCATGATTGAATTTGAAGCTTGATAACTCTACCATTTCTGGGCTGATTTGGCTCGTTCAACACATAAAATGATTGGCAAAACCCGAAGATGCCATTCTTGTTGTCAGATTAGTGATGTCTAAATTCCGTATGCCGATTTGACCCAGTTTTTAAACACGAAAAAAAAATATATTTTTTGAACTTGCTATCATATACTTTGGACATCGAGAATTAACATAAAAATGAGTTAAATATCTCTTTCCAATCAAAAGTTATAGCACTTCAAACTTATCAGAGGTGTCTAAAAATTTTATGCTGATTTAAATGATATGGTTTCCAACATAAAGAATTTTTGAGCATGCTATTATATACTTTAGACAGCCAGAATTCATATGCAACAAAATTTGTTTCAATATCTCTTTCCAATCAAAAATTAGTCCAATCACTTTAAACTTCCATCTTGTTTCCCATACAAAATACTTGCACATTACATATTGAGAGTTGAGCCAAGTTTTTTCATCAATAGAGCAACGACAAAATCTCAAATTTATACACCAAATAGCCACACAGACTAGTGTACCTACCTCCATTTCTAAGTGGCTGGCAATGGATGCAAAACTGTTCATGCTCAGAATGTTCCTTGCTGCTCACAAAGCTCAGGAACACAAGCAGGCAGTTCCCAGATGGAAAATTTGGTTTAAAAATGAATGTAGGTATTGGATACAGTCTAAAAATATGATACTAGGCAGCTACTGGCCAAAACAAGAAAAGTCCCAACTATTCTGAAACACAAAGAAACTGAGTGAATTTAGTTACTGCACTAAGAATATATGCACATACAGACTTGAGGGCTGGTCATCCCGGGCACATGTAGACAACAGCCCACAGTACCCACCAATGGTATCCAAACATTGTGCACATTCAACGTTTTGAAATTTTGGCAAAGTTTATCCTGAAGCACGCACAGTCCCAACTATCCTGCACGCTAGTGTAAATGTGTTCATGTGGGACGCTGACATCTGAAAGTCAAAATTGTATAGGTTCCATATAAAGTAAATTTATCAGGGCTGGGAGCAGACATTTAGTTGCCATTTTTAATGTCAAATATCATGTAAAGTGTCATGCAAAGTGTCAATTATCATGCAAAGTTCACTACTAATTTTTTTTTTGATTGACATTTTACATTTGACACTTTACTTTACACTTTCTAGGGTCTGGGAATCACTCCAGGTGCCGCTCAGCTATTTATCACAGTTGTTAAAATGTACGTACATTTACTCGAAAAACACGCGTACGCGGTAAATACATTTAAATTTATATTTCTAAAAAGTAATGTACTCACTTTTACGCGTACATTTTGAAAGTACACGCGTACAGAGAAAATGTATTTTTGTTGCTAAAATCACAATTTTCTGTTGCTAAAATAAGAAAATTTTGAAGAAATCATATAATTTTTCTAAAAAAAGACTAAAAAATCACTAAAAAACGAGATCCATTAGGTCTTCCAGTGTAAAACTCACTCTCAAATGTAAAAAAGTAGTAGCTTTTACATTTTCCGGGGGAAAAGTGCTCCTTTTTACATTTTCCCGGGGAAAAAAGTATTTTACTCACATTTACGCATGCGTATGAGTAAAAAAAAGTATTTTACATTTTCTATACTTCTTGGTGAGTAAAAAAGAAATACTTACACTTACATGTACTTTTTTTCAAAGTTCAGTAATTCTAACAACTCTGCTATTTATCCATCAAATTTTGACCACTGTCATCTGGACCTCCATTCTCCAAATCTACCTACAATATCTGCTTGAAAAACTCACTCACGCAGGGGTGCAAATCTACAAGACCCCTAATTCTACCTAGGTAATCATATTCATGTATAATATATGTCTGCGCAACTGTGTAGCTATTCTGTCAAAGCTTAGTTCCGGTCTCTCTACTAATAATCCATAATTGTCAACTGACTATATCCCCCCAGTTGTTTTAACTGGCATGTTTTGTCAAGAGACGTGACGTATGTCTGACGGGTAAGCCAGTTAGGGAAAGAGCGGGATAAATCTCAGGTGCTTGTAAACACTTCAGAAGCACGTGTGTCGTGCGGTGGCGGTGGAGCTCAATGGGAGAATTTTTCATTTACCATATAATCACTCGTTTTGCTCCCAGACCCTGTATAAGACTTTATAAAGCGTCATGTGTAACCTAATATCATTTTTCGTATACAAAAACATAATATTTGGATATAAAAACATAATATTTGGATACACCTCACATTTTACAGGGTTTTTTACATGACACATGAAATTTTACAGGGTCTTTTACATGACACCTGACATTTTACAGGGTCTTTTACATGACACATGAAATTTTACAGGGTCTTTTACATGACACATGAAATTTTACAGGGTCTTTTACATGACACATGAAATTGGTGACGGATATTGGTGACGGAAAGGTTCCTGTTAATCTGCCAAACTTTCCCTTTTTTCATTTTTTCAGGCATTACTAACGATGGCTAACCCCCCTGGAAAAAAGTATTTAAATTTTTATGTGTTTTTTCTCAAATGACTTTTCGAATTTTCGCATTTTTCCCTATATAGTTTTCGAACCTTGAATTTAGTTTTCGAATTTTCGTATCTTTTGGGGTAGTTTTCGAATCTTTGGCTATCTTGCATTACTCACATTCTTTTCAATTTTTTTGTATTGTTGTGCACGCGTGAATTCATGCTCACTCTCGTTTTTCTCGAAAATCGTTTTACCGTATATCCTTGAATAAGACCCCCCTTGAATAATACCCCCCCCCCTTGAATAACACCCCCCTCTTGGCCAGGTGTGGAAAAAATAACGCCCCCCCCTTGAATAACACCCCCCTCTTGGCCAGGTGAGGAAAAAATAACGCCCCCCTTGAATAACACCCCCCTCTTGAATAAGTCCCCCCTCTGGGTGAAACGATCGGTATACAACACACGACAATGAAAACGAGACAAACAGAAAAAAGCTATGTCTGGGCTGATTCATCGAATGCAAATGGGGTTTGGTGTGTGAAACGAAAAATACAAAAGAATGTTAGCCTACGGCCGGCGTACGTTGTTTTTGTTCTTGTTGAACTGGTGCTTTTCTGCATTAGATGTGTTGACGGAATGCATACAAACAATGAATAAAGTGAAAGTTTTCCTGGAAGTTCTGAGGAAAAAATAACTCCCCCCCCCCTTGAATAGTACCCCCCCTTGAATAACTCCCCCCCCCCAAAAAAAACCTCTGACGAAATAAAAACGCCCCTGGGGTCTTATTCAAGGATATACGGTATATAAACATTTTACTTTGCGAAGCATGTAGGGCATAGATTACTCACTCGCATGGAATCTGGCCCCAAGGGTACAAATCTACGAAACCCCTCTATCTTGATAGGTCATTGTGATGATAGAATAAATAATTAAGTTTCTGAATATCATAGAGTAGTGTAGTAGTTGATTGAACTTAGGGATGGCCGAAAAAGGTTGTTTTTCAACGACATGGTTTTTTAACGTTTTTTTCAAAAACACTCTTTTATTTTCAAATAAAACCTTTTTTTTCAAAAGCTCCCAGATATGGTTATGAGTCAACATATACAGGTATATAAGACCCGGTGACAGTACTTTGTGATGTTATACAATGCAAGAAAATGCAAAATACCTAGTGCTTAGTACTAAAAATCTTGGCTGAGTTTTTTTATGAACAAAAAACTGTTTCGATGGTCGGGTTTTTTTAAATCAAACGTTTTTTTTGATAAAAAAACCTTTGAAAAAAACCCTGGCCATCCCTAATTGAACTTACTACAAAATAAGTTCAATCAACTTGGTATACGACACTAGTGAATGTTTGCTTTAAAACTAAATTGGTTGTTCGTTTTTAGAAGAGCAAACGTCCAATAGTATAAATAACCTATAAAATATAACCTGTAGCACAGTAGCATTTTAAATGAGGCACTACAGCATTTAAACTGTACTTTTTCACATCATAAGTTACTAGCATTTTAAATGGTTCACCCTCCAATTTTTTTGGCATGTGGCCTATTTATAACATTTAGCTGTATTTAAACATGTAAGGTTGGTTGGAATTTCCTCTCCAGAACATGTCATCTATTCACATCACGAAATTATCCAATAAAATTTGGAAGATACCCGTTACATGTGTCGGTGTCAAAATGATTCCATGTATGTGTCAGTGTCAGTTGCCACTAGTGATGGAAAAAGCGCCAGGACTTCGGCGCCAAGCGCCAAAAGCGCCATGGCGCTTTTCCGAACCCCAGCGCCATGCGCCAAGCGCCAGAAGAACCATGGCGCTTATTGCTTTGGCGCTAGTGCCAAGCGCCAGCGCGAAGCATTTTGTTCCTGGCGCCAGGCAACAGTAGCGCCAAGCGCCAAAAGCGCAATAGCGCTTTTTATGGGTATGGCGCCAAGCGCCAATGGCGCCACAGCAAAATAGCGTCTAGCGCCAAAAGCGCCAGGCGCCAGCTTTTTCCTTTGGTGCTAGCGCCATGGCGCTTTTCCATCACTAGTTGCCACTTGCCACTTGTCTGTAATTTGCAAAAAATTTGTTCTTTTTGGCTCTCGAGCGCTGGCTCAGCTGCAGTCGTTCATTGAATTAACGTTGCGTGTCACACGTGTTGACTCATTGTGCCTGCGCACACTAGTTTTCACACCAAATTTCGAAAACTCACAAATCAGCTTAGAACGCATTTAAGTTTTCTACAATGACGTGGCCGTCAACTACAGTTGACGGAGTTGAACAATTACTCGTTGTGGAAAACTCAAACGCGTTCAAAGCTCATCTATGAGTTTTCGAAATTTCGTGTGAAAACTAGTGTGCGCAGGGCCATTATGTAACAACACACACAATTTATAGACTTTTTTCGGATGGTTTGCCTTCGTTAAGCATAGGTAATCGAATAGTATATAAGTTCTTTGAGAACGTTTTCATCTGTTTTAGTTTTTTTTACAATGAATGGTGTGAATTTTTGTTGTCTCTTTTTTCGCATAGAAACGGGTTATTTTTTGAGTGATCATGGTGTTTGATTGTTTTTGTTGGCATAGTAATTCTGCGGTAGAATATGCAGATATTCAAAATACGGTGTAGATTTTATTGTAAATTTCAAAGTTGTGTATCAAATTGTAAATAAGTAATATACATTTGACCTCAAAACAGGCAATCATCGTCTAAATCCACGAATCAATCAATGCCTACATTTATTATCCGCGCTATAAATATGCACATGGACATGAATTCGTCAAACATATCAAATGCGTCCTACCATAATCTATCACTGGGCCAATCGGAAGAAAATGGTAGTGACATATGGTTGATAAAATCAATTATCACAATTACTGGCTCATTTCTAACTTACGCATCCTGCGCATTCTATTTTTATGTAGCCTGTGTATTGATTATTTACAAGGCGAAATTTTCATCGACTTATTTCCACCTGTGTGTGAGCAACGCAGTAGCTGACATTGTGTACGCGATTTTGGTGAAACAGTTTGTGACGATAAGTCATTTCGTCTCTGAGGTAATTTACGTAGTTACTTGTTACATATTTTTTACATTTACTTACTCAAAAATACGTGTACTCGAGTATTGAGTAAATACATTTACGTTTCCTCCTGAAAAATACTTGTACTCACGCTTACTAGTGTTTAGTTGACTTCAGTTTACTCAGTGTACTTTTTGAAGTACCCGAGTACAGAAAACGTAAAACGTTGTGCAAACATCACTCAAACGAATTGAAACGGCTGTGAAGATGCCAGTGGAAATGGGGCGTGCACTGATACGCACACGTGCCCGATACGCACATATGCCCGTTTTTTCACTTGACACTTTTTCAAGTGATTTTCAGATATGAGTAAAATGAAAAAAAGTTGCGCAATGACATTAGTAAACTTTTTCACGTCACTCATATCTGAAAATCACTTGAAAATGTGTCAAATTAAAAACAGTGAAAAATGGCTATTTTTCACTGTGTTTTTTTCACTTGACACATTTTCAAGTGATTTTCAGATATGAGTGAAGTGAAAAAAGTTCACTAATGTCATTGCGCAGCTTTTTTTGCACTTTACTCATATCTGAAAATCATGAAAATCACTTGAAAAAGTGTCAAGTGAAAAAAACGGGCATATGTGCGTATCGGGCACGTGTGCGTATCAGGCCTGCCCCGTGGAAATGATCACAGTTGTGATGGTAGGGGGAAAGCGAAGCGATGCTCTCAGATTTACACACTTGTGTTTTCCTGGGTGCAAAATCGAAAAATACTCTCTTTTACGTTTTCCCTGAGTAAAAATTCATTTACGTTTACTCACCTTTCACACATAAGAAAAAAAATTTCTTTACGTTACATGAGAGGGCTTAGAGGGTTTGTCTAACATATTTATGAAAACATTGATAACTGAAATTTTTGTCAAAAGTAGACCCAGCACAGTGTCTAACAGTGTCAGAATGAAGGATCAATTTTTCCTTGCAGGATTGGACATTCCTGGTAATTTATATTGCAGCATTCTTTGCTTATGCATCAATGTTTGGTGTACTGATACTCGGGATTAACAGACTAATGATTATAACAAAGCCATTCAGATCCAATGATAGTGTAAGTTTCTGTACATTTCTTTATCTTTTTTGTGATAAATACCATATTTCGTCGGATTATCTCCGCTTGAATTGACTCCCTCCCCTTGTATTAACCCCTCCCTTGAATACCCCCCCCCCCTTGAAATAACCCCCCCTCGAAATACCCCCTTGAAATATCCTTAGGTCTGAGCGAGCTGGGGAAAAAATCAACCCCCTTCAAAATATCCCCCGTCTGGAATAATGTACTAGTTTTGGGTGAATATGTAAAAGCATAATATATACTATGATCTTTCACGAGAATTTCTGTCGAAATAACAAAAAAAACCCTTGAATAAGCCCCCACCCTCGAATTACCCCCCCCCCCCCCTAAAAATTTGCCGGCGAAATAATAAAGCCCCTGGGGGTAATTCGAGGAAATACGGTAGATCAAATGACCTCAATCGCTCAATTGATATTCAACTAGTGATTTTGTTTCAGCTGATAAGTCTGGAGAAATCAAAGAATTTGCTCACATTGCATTGGACCGGCGCAGTGGTTTTCTCATTACCATTTCTGCTATGCGGCCCCAAGGTAAAGTTTATGGTTATGTAAAAGCCATATTTTCAGATTTCAATTCCTTGGAAAATCATTTTTTATACATATTGCGTTGCAGTTGCACGTGAACGCATCCGGGGTCATCAGCAGCCACGATAAAACGCTGAGATTAGCTGTAAATTTGTACAGCGATGTTACGTATGCGGCACTCTGCGTGTTCATGATTTTGGTCTACCTTGCAGCCGTGATTAGAGCCAGAATACAAAGTATTCAAATTGCCAGCTGTGAGTTTTAAAATACACCTGGGAAGAGATTGAATGCTCCTTACAAATTAATTACAGTTGCCTTACAAGATACGTAAGGCACAAGACTCGAGAAGGCATTTCACCACCACCACTGCCGGTGCCTTCTGTGCCAGTCACAGGTCTTGGTGCCTTGGTGCTTTCACGTCACTGGTGGCTATTAGTGATGGAAAAGCGCCAGGAAAAATGGCGTTAGGCGCCAATGGCGCCATGGCGCCATTCAGAATAATGGCGCCGGGCGACAGTGAAAATTGCGCCAAGCGCCATGGCGCCAGGCGCCAGAGAAGAGGACGCCGAGCGCCAATGGCGCCATGGCGCCATTCCATCACTAGTGGTTATACAAACTGAGTGCATTTTTATAGACCTCCTTTATCCCAGTAGTGTGGGGGAATTATTCGGGAAAATACAAAATTTGGAGAGAGTCCCTTCCACAAGCCCCAACATAAATAGTTGTTTAAACACTGAAGGCACGCATAAAAGTATCCAATTTACGATGTAGAAAGGTTGAAAATATGAAATTACGGCTGTTTCGGGTTTCGGGGTCTTCCATCTGACCTGAAACAGCCAGAGGTGGCCCAACCACTCTCAAATAATATGCATTGTATTATTTAGGTAACTTTAACATTCCGATCCTTTTTTACAGCTGTATCAAACGCGAGCAGCCAGGCAGTCATCTTGACAAGGAAAGCCAATGTAAAGTTGCTCATCATAGGCTGTGTTCTGTGCTTCTTTTTAACCTTGAGTGTGATCACAAGGTAGTTTTCTTCTTGTTTACTGATCGGACCGCATGCTTCGCAGAGAATGTTACCATGTATTGTAGAGTTATGCATTAAATGACGGTAAAAGTTATGAAATGTGATAAGTGACTATTAATTTGTTGGTTCATCATTCAATGGGTTACGGTTCATTTCACTGCAAAATCTGCGGTCGGTTAATTTTAACGATAATAGTCTTCAATTACATATATCCACCCCTCTCACAGGTTCACAATCCGATATTTCCCCTCCATTCTAACAGTGACATCATGGCGAATCACAGTGATGCTATGGTACATAAGTCTCTACTCATACATGCTCTCAAACCCCTATCTGCTGGTAGCCTTAAGTGCGGACGTCCGGCGGCACTGTTTCGACTGTTGCCACCGTTTCCTCTGCTGCTGCGTCAGCTGTCCGAACAACGCTGAGCAGTGGTCTAGTGTCAAATGCAGGATCAACTTCAGATTTTGTGGTTGTGTATGCGATTGGCCGATTGGAGAGCTGATTGGGCATAAAGGAGCGAAAAAACGTTGGTTTTTTATTGTGATTGGTTTGTGGTCGTTTACCGTAGTACTTCTAATAGAAGGGCAGGTCTCTAATAGAAGGGGGTCTCCAATAGAAGGTACACTTTTTCAACTTAGTTTGGGCCGCGGAGTGAATAGAAGGGCGGTCTTCAACAGAAGGTACAAAAAGCGCTGGGATGGTGCCAAATGCATTGAAAAATATTTCTGTGGATGCTGTAATTTAATGGCTTTGGTCCATTGATTTTGTGCTATTTTAACTTCAAATGTTAAATGAACTATGAAAATTTATTCTATGAACTGTTCTATAGCACTTTGAAAGACATTGACAGAACTTATCAAAAAATTAGCTGAAAAGTTGGCGAAAAAAGGGCGGTCTCCAATAGAAAGGCAATTTTAAAAAATGACGAAAAATAGAATGTCGCCCTTCTATTAGAAGAAATATAGTACCTTTTTGTATTTCTGAATAAGGAACTCTTGAGAGTAGTTGAATTTGCATGGGTGCCTTTTGGTCTTTTGGTGTCTAATCTTTCTTTACACTTTTCTGTTTGACCTGAGACTTGTGGCAGTGATAGCATTGTTGTGTGGCCTTGGGTATAAATATAGGTAAAAATTCTTGAGTAAATATGAGTGAAATACTTTTCCCTCAAAAAACATCCCCTCCAAAGTGATTATTCTCACTCAAAATAACCAATTTTCATACATTTTTGCACATTTTCAAATTCACTTGTGAATTCATGTGAATTTGAAGTCCCAAGCCTGGTAATGTATATGATCAGGTGTCAAATGTCATGCAAATGTCAATAAAAACAAAATGAAAAGATTCTATTACTGAATTTAGCATGACAATTGACACTTTGCATGACAATTGACTAATTTGTATGACATTTGACACTTGGCTTTTCACTTGACAGGGCTTGGGACGCGCCATGTCACTGTATTCGAGCATGCCATTTAATTCGAGCATGACAGTCAAACAGACCAACAGGTATTTGAAACTATTTGACAATATCCCTGTGTGACAATTTATATAGTACAATGTAACTGTATTGAACAGCATTATCTTTGTGAAACCGTAGCGGCTTTTTTTAAGTATATTCAGTGGACCGCAAAGTTACTGAGCAAAATACTTGAGGCGTTTGGTTCCATAACCCGTTAAGTGCAAAAATGAAAAAAATTGAGTTAAGTTCGGATCTGACGTATATATATATATTTCTTCGTGATAGAAAAAAAATTACCTCAATATCTCATACCGTTCCCGAGATACAGAGATATCGTTTTTTGAAAAAAATGCAATTTTGCATCCGAAACCTGTTATCTGCAGCCCAAAATAGGTGAGTTTGCACTCGAAACCCGTTATCTACAAAAAAAAACTATCATTTTTTGCACCCGAAACTCGTTATCTGCAGAGAAAAAAGTTTGCATCCGAAACTCGTTAAGGATTTAGTATGGAGGTGTCAAAATCACCATACAAAAATACAAAAATGGAGTTTGCATCCGAAACTCGTTAAGGAAATCTTTTCTGGTTTTTATGAATTTGCACCCGAAACTCGTTATCTGCATGCATTTATGCTGATGTGACGTCAAACAAATCACCATAACTCTAGGTATATACCCCGGCCAGAGGGTTGTAATTATGGAAAATGCAGAGAAATTCATGAACTTTTCAAAAAGTTTCGGGCAAGCGTTGTCACTTGAAGCATGCCCGCGTGGGCCAATGTCAAAGTTTCAAATGCGATTTTCAAAAAACCCAAAAACCTGCAGATAACGGGTTTCGGAATCAAACTCTTCACTTATGCACGCACTTTCACAAAAAGAAACATTTTAAAAAGGGCATTGCCTAAAAGCGACAGACGTTTCTTGGGAAAAATTTGATTTCATAAACGATGATGTCATGAGTGTTTCCTTCAGAAAAATACATAGCTTGTTCGGTAGTATTGTTAGTACGGTAGTATTGTTTACGTCACCACACATGACGTTATATTGGTGCCGCACAGACTAGTTTACCGGCTCAGTAAACTCGGATTTGGTAAACTTATAAATCGACATTGAATGCATCTGACTCTAAACTCATAAATCGACATTGAGATCGACATTGAATGCATCTGAGTCATTTCATATCTTTGTCAACTGTAGTTGACAGATACCTCATTCTGATAAACTGAAATGCTTTCAATGTCGATTTATGAGTTTACCAAATCCGAGTTTACTGAGCCGATAAACTAGTGTGTGCCACACCACACCAATTAGCACAAAATCCCCAAAATTTCGGTGCAAAAAGTTATGTTTCACAAATATCACGTCAAGGAAGTGAGAAAAACGTTGAACTAACTCTGGTTTGCAATTGTCTATTATCATTTAATTGATGCAAAAAACTGTGTTGTAAAAAATAACGCTATTTGTCGATGCCGTAGCCGCACTACCACAACGTTATTTGTATCTAACCTTGTATGCCGTATTTCCTCGAAATACCTCGCCCCAGCCCCAGGGGGTTGATCATTTCGCCTGCAAATTTTGAGGGTGGGCTTATTCGAGCTTGTGGTTATTTTTTCGTCAGAAATTTTCGTGAAGGATCGTAAAAAAAGGCTTTTTCATACCCAAAACTGGTAATAACTGTAGCTAAACAGTTTAAATGTGCTTAAAACAGCATAGGTTTGTTCAGACATAAATATATCGGCACTCATTTTTGTGTACATGCAAATATAAATATTTACATCATGTAATAAAATAAATTGCATACATGATGTACATCATTCAAGACGTGAGGTATTTCGAGGGGAAGGGGGTCAATTCAAGAGTAGATAACTCGAGGAAATACGGTAGTTCTTGTTCTGGTGCCAATCCAAGAACCTGTAAAAAGCCAACTAAAATGTAAAATGTAATGCAAAGTTTCAAAAGTAATGGAAACTCGGTTGCCATTTTGCAGGGCATTTTCCATGACTTTTGACACTTTGCATGACATTTGACATTTGACAGGGTCCGGGAGTGTCCCCATGTAGCCTAAAAACTGCATCCGCACCTTTCCTCACTTCCTGCACCACTAACACAGGTGGACATAGCCAAAACTCTGACAGCTACCAAAAGACGGTATACTCGAATGCAGGCAGCTCCCAGACCCAGTGCCAAATGGCCTCCGTCGGTGATTTTGATGAGCCGAAAAAAGCGCACCAAAAAGCCGAACCTCGGTTGGCTAGGCCTGTAGTGGCCGAAGTTCGTCAGTGCGGCGTTAAGATTGATCTGAGAAATGACGATTGTCGGGAGGAACGGCGGAAAGTACTGATGCAGGATTTGGCTGGTGTTCATTGTCACGTTTCTGGGTGTGTGAAAACCGATGCGCTTGTGCAGTTGGATACTGAAGTTTGAGTAGTCGCTGCTTTTTTGGGTGATTTTGGCACTGGCGTTACACACACATACGTTTTCATCAAATCGTGCTTAAAGTAAAATTCGTATATGCTAGTACAGGTATTTTTGGAGGAAACGTAAACTTACTCAGTACTCGAGTATGCGTATTTTGGAGGAAACGTGAACTTACTCAGTACTCGAGTATGCGTATTTTGGAGGAAACGTGAACTTACTCAGTACTCGAGTATGCGTATTTTTTTGAGTAAACGAACTTTACCTACGTTTTTTGTTTTAACAACTATGGACTGCACAATGTTTAAAACAGATTAATATTGGTATTTGAATTTGAACATCATTCCGTTACCCATCCGCTAAAATCTGAACCAAAACAGGTCAGCTCAGTTGACTGACACACGGAGTTATTGTCAACTAGTGTGTGTAGTGCCAGCCACTCTTCTATGTGGTTTATACTGGTCATTTGCTTGGGTTCTTTGCAGCAAAATGTGATAGACATGGTTTGTGAATTGTGATAACGTGTGCTTAGTGTATCGTTGATATTTTATGTATATTTTACTCACTGCTCCAGAATATTCTAGTCATGATATTAGTATGTCTGAAAACTTATACAAGTACTACTGCGTGACTACCTAGTGGGCCAGTACCCATTTGTTAAGGTGGATTATAGTTCAATTTTAAATAGATTTACCTAGTTTCATTAAAAATTTGGCGGACTTTTGTAGTAATGTGGTTTAGTCATATAAATATCTTCTTGAACATACAATATTTTACTATGTGACGAGCTTTACTATGATATACTCCGGTTACTTTACACCCTGCACGCGTGGTTCCCGCTGGAAGTGTGCCAACGATGGTTAACGCGTCCGAGTTTCATAAAAAGATGACAAAATTGATTATTGTTATAATGTTATTCATTAACATATTCACATCGAATTATTTTCATATTTTTATGGAAATCACATGATTAAATAATCAATCATTGGCACTCTTCCAACACGAGACATAAATCAGTGCGAGGGCAGAGTATCACGTACGCCGAGTATACTGAATTAAATTTGTGTTATAAATATTTTATTCATTTCAATTTTCATAAGGCCGCGTTTACACGGATTTTTTGTGACGACTCGACAACATTAAAAAGTCCAATAAGTTGAGTAAGAAGATTCCATATTCATGAGAAGAAGTGGTCAACTATACATTCTCCTTAGGCGAATATGCATGTCAAATTGCAGAATCGTGCTTAAGTTCAGGTGTTATAGACGTTTGGAAACATTTTGTTGTTGTCGGAAGCTGTGGGGAGACTGTCCGACAACTTCCGACAACAGCAAAATGTTTTCAAACGTCTTTAACGCTTGAGCTGCAAGCACGATTCCGCAATTTGACATGCATTTCGCCTAAGGAGAATGTATAGTTGACCACTTCTTCTCATGAATATGGAATATTTTTACTCAACTTATTGGACTTTTTAATGTTGTCAAGTCGTCACAAAAAAATCCGTGTAAACACGGCCTAACATTCTCCTATTTATGTGTGTCTGAATTTATTCAAAGTAACTTTCAAATTTATATCCATCAATTAATAACATATCAACGATTGTTCAATTTTTCATATAGACAGTTACGCTAGAGTTGAAATGAAAGATATAAATATCACCGTTCTCTAAGCTCAGTCTATGTAAATAAATATCACCAAAGTTCACGCCCTTACAATGATTATATGGTGGGCGTATAGCCCCGCACACTAGTTCACGACGGAAATTGTTTTGCTACCTGTTGTAACACACTATGCTAACAGCATTTTTCCAAAAATGTTTGCAGAAGCATTTGACATATACTCGAGTGACATTATACCTTGCATGAGTGGTTCACGTTGGAAATGTGCCAACGATATTTAACACATGCAATTTACATAAGAAGATGACAAAATTCATTGCTGTTATAACGTTAAACGTTAACTTGTTCACAACGATGAATTTTTCTATTTTGTAGAAAACTCACATGCATTAATTACCATTGGCACACTTCCAACGTGAGGCATAAATCAGTGCGACTGCAGAGTCTGCGTAAGTAAGTACCTATATGCATTTCCGCTGTAAACCAGTGTGCGGCGCCACATTGATGGAAGAAAAATCGTTGCCGATTCCAAAAAATCAAAGTATCTCTGAGATCAATTATGCCTATCCATGGCGCGGAGAGTTGCCAACGCTTTGTCGATAATATCACCTACCCTGTGATAGTTATATACTGGCACTCGATCGTCACTTTCCAGCGTAGAAAATGTGGCCTTTGGGTCAGTGTCTCTTTTTGCTGTCTGAAATGTTTCAGTGCACAGTTTTGGTTTAAAATTTTTTTTTATATTTTTGTATAGAAGAATGTGTTTTTAGATAACCGCACAAATGTGCGCCGCTCTGAATATTGTTCTGAATATTTTGAGCTCAGCGTGCAGGCTACCGTATTTGCTTGAATAATTCACCATGTTAGACGAGTGGGGGAAAATGATCCCCCTCGAATAATTCCCCTTTAGGCAAATGATTTATTTATTGGGCATAATTTTAACAAAAATGTATGTGTTGCCCTTAAAAACGCATATTTCATGAAATAAGTTGATATAAACTTGCGTGAAAATTTTACCCCACCCCCCTGGATAATCCCCCTCGAATAGTCCCCCTCTCTAAAAAGTCTGACGAAAAAATAATTACCCTGGTCGATTATTCGAGTAATTACGGTAGTTCCCCCTCGCACAACCAGAAAATCTGATCCCTACAGACAGTAGACATTCGATAAATCCAACCCCCCCCCAGCCACAAACCGCAGCCTTGCCGCCTCCATCGGTGCCATCTTCGAAATGGTCGCGCATGTGGTGCGACGGCAACGGCATCACCTTCCACACCACGCGGCGCGCGCGCGCACCCATTTGGGGGTTTGTGGAAGTCCCAGTTATTTGGGGTTCGAGTGGGTCTACTCGGTCGTTGTTTAGTTTGGGTGAGGCCATGTCTGGGGGGTTGGGGGGTATGTGCGATTTTTATATTTACGTATAGATGACTCAAAATTGACGAATGGATCCACTTCATGAGTACTTAGTTTTCCTGGAAATGGTAATTTATCTTTATACCTACATTTGTATGTTTTTTTGGATATGAAATTGTCAAAGATACACGCTATTACGTTTTTTCGGGCATTTTTCCATTTTACGGCGGCTACAATTTTTACCTTTTTATTTTACAACAAGTGACAAATATTTTACCTTTCCGTTCCCCATTTCCCGGAAGGTTAATTTTTTTTTCTGTTCCCCATAAAAAAATCTTTGACACCATCAACGAGACATTGGTAAAATGATGTGGAAACATAATTGAGTCATTTATATTCTGAACAAATTCTCCTTCAGAATACTTCCCTTGAATTTTACCCAAACAAGATAAATACGTGGGCAAAGCATACCTCTACTTTAAACAATACCCCTGTCCAGCATCCGCAAGAAAAAAGGCCACAAAATCGCAAAAATTGGTCAAAAAACTCACTGCCAAAGAGCATGACCATCCACCTCTGCTGGTCCGTAATTGCCACATTATCTACTTGCGCGTTGGCAAGTGGCCAAAACATCGCGGCTACCAAAAACACACTGAGCACCAAATAGCTGCCGCAATCGGACCACCTGCGTAGTGGTTGAAAGTACTGTAAAGTAAAGTAAAAACTTTTTTTCGAAGTAGACGTAAACATTTATAAAGTATTTTATTTTTACGCACCCCTGAGTACGGAATATGTTAATTTATTTTTTACTTTTACACTGCGTAAAAGGTGAGTAGATGAAAAACCAGTATTTTTACGCAGGGAAAACGTAAAATCGGATATTTTTGATTCTCTATCAAGTAAAAAATAAAAGTGAGTAAAAGCGAGAGTAGGCACTTTCCCTACCCGTACCCATTTTCGCAGCTCTTCCAATTCGTTTGACTCATGTTTCCTTGCCATGCACCCCTTTACTTTTATCGAATTACGTTTTCTGTACTCGCGTACTTTCAAAAAGCAGTGCAGCTACTTTCTCCAGATAAAACGTAAACGTATTTACGCAGTACTCGAGTATACCTATCTTTCGAGTAAACGTAAATGCGTTAAACAACTATGACCACCTGGCGCCGCCGGTGGTGGTGTCGGAGTGCATGCCGGACTGGTTGCCGCTGTTCTCCTTGGCGCTGGAACTGAAGCTGGTCGCTGCGTCAGGCATTTATGTGGCCGCCTCGCCGGTGCGTAAATAAATACTTATTGCTTGTAGATATCAGTTTCTCAGATATCTGTGGTCGAGTGCGACAAATTGGCCGCGCTTATAACGTCTGCTGGATGGGAAATGTGTTATACTCCAGCGACATTACACCTTACACTGAAATCTACCATATCTCATCTGAATAAAAGAACAAACATAAATTTCATAATATTTATCAAAATGCTTCTACTTTGGGTGAATTTGGTACAGTTATTTGGTACGTGACTTTATTCATAAAAAATATGGCATCATTCATTGTATGGCGATCTGTCCGTCGAGTTTACTATGATGTCGGTATTATAAATGGCACTTCTGTTTCCTTATTATGACGTTATGTGGAAGTGTGGGTTGTTTAAAAAACGTCATTTAAGTGTTTACTCGTTTTCCTGACAACATGACAGCAGACTGGTACACGAAAACAATAAGACTGAGATTCCATCTACCGTATTTCTTCTAATAGAAAGGCGCCCTTCTATTTTTAGTCAACTTTTTACCCCTCCTATTTTTATTGGAAACCTCTTCTATTGTAGACCCGCCCTTCTATTAGAAGAAATACGGTATTATTGTCATAGCGATTAACGAAACACTGAAGAAATAGCTGGACAGCTTCTTATAGAGTGCACTGGTGCCGCCAGCCCACCACTAAGTAGGTGGAATAATTATTCGTCATTTTTCCATCAATTTATTGTATTAGCTACCTAATTCGCTTGTCTGCCCCCATACTCATTGGATCAGCATTTGTGTCATTGTCAATTCTGTCACATTGCTCCCAGATGGACGGATTTATGAGTCACCGATTACGGAATAGAGATGTGGATGCAGTGTTGTTAAAGTACCAAACTTTTTCCAAAGTACCTATACGTAAATGTTAAGTATTTATTTTTTACTCACCCCCGAAAAACGAAAATGTAGAGTAAAAACTTTTTTATTTTACCCATGAGAACCTCATTTCTTATAATGGAATGGCATACCTCCAATAGAGGGAAACTTCCTATAGAAGATCGGTTTTTGGACATTTTTGCACTCACGAAAACAAAAGTATAGCAGCCTCAAATTGAACGGCGCCTCCAATAGAATGGCAGGTAATAAAGTTGATGAAAAAATAGAATGGTGCTCTTCTATTAGAAGAAATATGGTAAACATTAGTAAAATACCTTTTCCCCAGAGAATGTAGCAGTGAGTATTTTTGAGAAATTTTGCCCCAATTTTCAATCAAAATAACTGACTTTCATATTTTCGGCCAATTTCACCTTCATATTCACTATTTTCAAGTTTTTCACTGTATCATATGTTCAATGATCTTATATATTTACCTATATTCGGCAGACTTGATACTCTACAAATACATATGATTTATGTCTTCGGCTGGCAGAGAGCCAAATGAAAACTTAAGAATCAAGATTTTGCAAAAAGAAAAAGAAAAAGAAAAAAGAAAATAAATACTAAATGCCAGAATTGACCAAAGTGATGACGTCATGATGGAGTGTTCCCTCTGAATAATTGTACAGTGTCATGTCATCCGAGTACACCCTTTCTTGGCTACTTTTGTCTATTTTTGGCTTTGTTTACCCTTTTCTCCCTTGCATGCCTTTAAAAACCTACATAAACTCCTATCAGAAATTTATGTTTTCAGATCACATTTTCTGTGATCAAGTACTTTCAAAAAGTATACATAAAAGCGAGTACAGGAACTTTTTCCGGAGTAGGTAAATATGCTGAGTATACATATTGATGGATGAAAGTAAATACATTTTCACAACTATGGACTGCAGTAAGGCTGAGTTGCTAAGAAATTATTTATGTTTGGTGTTGTTGTAAATTTTCGTTAAATTATTGGCTATTTACACAGGTCCCGGCCGGGGACGGGACCCAGCAAAAAATAATATTTAGTCAAAAGTGAATAATTGGCGTGTATGGGTTATTTGCATGTTAATAAGGTGAATTATCACCAAATTAGCATGCACAAATTTTTTTGCAAAACGGTTACACCCGCCGATGCATATTCTTTGGGCGGGTGCGTAAAATTATTCCGATTAGTCTCAAATTTGGCATGCGTGTACTCCTTTGCATGTAGCATGCCTGAGTATGCATGCCAAATTTGAGACTAATGGGAATAATTTTACACACCCACCCAAAGAATATGCATCGGCAGGTGTAACCGTCTTGCAAAATTTTTGTGCATGCTAATTTGGTGATAATTCACCTGATTAACATGCAAATAACCCATACACGCCAATTATTCACTTTTGAAAAAAAATTTTTTCGCCGGGTCCCGGTCCCCCGCCGGGACCAGTGTAAATAGCCTGAATTATTTGACTGTACCTAAATATATGACTGCAAGAGCGAGTTTGGGTGTTGGATTCTTTTCATGCTTTCATTTAATGTTTTCATTTGATAAATAAATAATATAGGTATGCATTTCTTATTTATTTCGTATTTTTTTTAACTGACTATAATTTCATAATTCCGTATTTCTTCTGATAGAAAGGGCGTGTCTCCAATAGAAGGTACACTTTCCGAGATTTTATTGGCAATGAAATAAATAGAAGGGCGGCTTCCAATAGAAGGGTTAAAACTGCTGGAATTGTGCCAACTCAATACATAAAAATACAAAATGTCTGCGGGCGGTGTCATTTAGTGGCTTTGGTCCATTTTTGTGGTGTTATGTTAAGATCAAATGTTGATTGAACTTAATGAACTGTCATTCTATGAATGGTATGTGATGTAACACTTTGAAAAGCCTCGGTAGAACTTGAAAAAATTGCCTGAAAAAATGGCGAAAAAAATAGAAGGGCGGGTAAAAAAGTTGATAAAAATAGAAGGGTGTCCTTCTATAAGGAGACTTACAATATTTTAATACAAACACAAATTTTTTTACAAAAAAAGAACTGTTTACTAATCCTTATCTGTAGTTTCAAGGTTGTAATAATCAATGTAACATGATATCTAAGCAATAAGCACCTGCTAGAACCCAATAATATACCGTATTGCCTCGAATTATCCCCCCCCCCTTGAGTTAACCCCCCCTCAAAATGGGCTGGGGAAAAAATAACCCCCCCCCTCGAAATACCCCCCTTCTGAATGATGTATGTCATGTAGATAATAAATACGTCATGTATGCAATGTACATGATGTATTTATATTACTGTTAATTTGCATTGCAGCTACACATAGACTAGTTTGTGTAGCTATCTACGTTTTCATGTCCAAATATATACCGTATTTCTCCGTTTATAACACCGGGGGGTTATACAAGATCGGAGCAATTTTCAGCGAACTTTTTTAAAACTTGTATAACACCCGGGTGTAGGTCAATGGGGGTGCTATACATGGACAAACTTCTCACAGCAAAAAACAGCAAAATAAGAACATAGGAATTCCGTGTTTTTTTCATTTTCTAAATACAAATGTCCCTACATATTTTTTTTATTCCCAGCGCGCAGCTAATTCAATGAAAAAATGTGCGTGCGCGCCGGAATTTCAATGAGTGGCGCCACACACACAATATTTAAACCATTCAATTTCAAGCCGTTTTTTGAAACTTAGCATTGCACCCCCGGGGTGCTATAAAACTATATAACACCCCGGGTGTTATGCACGGGGGGGTGCTATAAACGGAGAAATACGGTACTGTTTGGACACATTTATTACCTGTTTTGGATATGCAAATACCTACTATTTACTACATTCCTTACGAAAATTTCTGACGAAATAATAATAAAAAACCCTCGAATACCCCCCCCCCTCGAATTAACCCCCCCTCAAATTTTGCTGGCGAAATAATAAACCCCCATGGGGGATTTCGAGGTAATACGATATTCAAGTATGTATGACATAGTCAACTCTCATCATTTCTGATATTACGTTTCAAGTGGACAACACTTTGTGTTCCACTTCAGAGTAGTCAAGCCGTTGGAAACTTCTGGCTACTTCTGAACTTTATTGTTGATAAGTTCTATCAGATTACCTACTATTATTTTTTCGATTGTTATTTCCCACCTTCTAACGGCCCACAGTGAAACACAACTCTCCGACAACTCGCTGCCAACTTGCTTGACAACCAACGAAATAACTGGCAGCTTCACTTCACTTCACGAGTAGGCCGCTCAGTTATGACGTAAATAATTTATCTGTCTACGAATAATCAACCCACACATGTATCGCTGTGATTTCATTACATCACTTCTCTGATACTAAGTAAATTAGCTTAAATTAGTCTCGCTTGTAGGTATCAAAGGCACGTATTAGGTACCTATACCAACGATGGCAAAAACACACATATTAAATACGGAAACTCAATGAGTTTCCGTGTTTTTGTTTAACACGGAAACACGGAAACTCAGCAATTTTGAAAAACACGGAAACTCAAATGAGTTTTTTTTCAGAGAACACGGAAACACGGAAACACAGAAAATACGGAAATGTTTTTTGAGTTTTTTTCAGGCACATGATTTGAACTGAACAATGTGAGTATGAACATACATAATGTATGTGTGTATAGTATTTTTATATGTATTTACATGAGTCAGTTAATCAGGCTCTCAATAAACATGTTTATGATCAGCTGACATGATTTTTGCAAAAGAATGTGATGATTTGATGAAAAAAAAAGATTTTGCTGCTGTCAAGTTTTGGTGTGGTTTTGGAGACAAGGCGGTGTACTTAGCATGCCAGTGTCCACTGACAGTGTGGAGGGTCCCTTAAGCCAGTGCCCAGGATATTGGGCGCTAGGCATCTCCATATGAACCCATTTTCTTTTGAACGTGATTTTTTGTTGAAATTAAATATGGGATGGGTAAGTAGTTCAGATACGTTGAAGGCTTCAACGATGTGCATGTTCAAGTATAGTTGCATTTTTATCACACAGTACAACATACAGTGCACATCTATTGAAGTATTTTATTGTATACTCGGCTTACTTTACACCTTGCACGCGTGGTTCCAGCTGGAAGTGTGCCAACGATGGTTAACGCGTGCGAGTTTCATAAAAAGATGACAAAATTGATTGTTGTTATAGTGTTATTTATTAACATATACACATCGATGAATTTTTTTCATCTTTTTACAGAAATCACATGATTTAATGATCATTGGCACGCTTCCAACACAAGACGTAAATCAGTGCGAGGGCAGAGTATCATGTACGCCGAGTATACAGTGTGAATTGTCATTTTTCTGACATTTTGTTGATGCTTATGCTGTGGAGTGGACATGCTTATTTTTTGATTTTGTAGACTGTAGTGGACATTTTTGTGGACTTTTTGACACATGAACAAATATGCAGATCCTCAATATGTGGAACATCTATATCAGCAAAACCTATAGAAAAACCTATATACAATATGAAAACCCCTGTTTTCACATCAAAATGCTGAAAAATGCAACTTTTTGTTAGAAAACTTGAGTTTTACCACAAAAACTTGAGTTTTTACTAAAAAACTTGAGTTTTTACCAAAAAAACTTGAGTTTTTACAGGAAAACTTGAGTTTTTTCAAAAAACACTGAAATAAAACACGGAAACTCAAGTTTTTTTCATGAAAAAAACTCAAAACACAGGGATTCATTTTTGAAAAACTCAAAACACAGAAAGTGTTTTTTATTTGAGAACTTACCCATCGTTGACCTATACTCGGTGGACTGCAAAGTATGCGTCCAAAATTATTTATGTCTTGGTCTATAACGCGCGAGCTGGATACTTCTGTATGCACTTTCACAAAAAAAAGAAAAAGGCAGAGTCGCGTGCAAAGGAGGAATGTTTTTTCCGTCATGATTGTTTTCTTCTTTTTTCTGGAAATATTTTTTTTTTAATTAATGATGACGTCGTGATGGGGTGTTTCCTTCAGAAAAATGCATACCATGCGGTCCGTCAAGTATATTTATTCTTTATTATCGTGAATTTATCGATGTCACAGAAAAGCGGACGTGTGCCGTTCATCCATATGGAACAATTTTTTTCTACTTAATCAACAAATCAAATACAAATGAAGCGGAGATATGTAAATAGATTAACTTATCTAATAGCCATCATATTTCTCTGACAGAATGATATGGTATTGTATGGTATTATAGGGTCAAATAAATACGGTATCGCTGTTTGTAAAAAAACATCGTCTATTTAGGTAGGTATTTGTTTTTACTCGGTATAAAACGGGACATATTTATTACAGTTCAAACGAGACCGCGGCCTCGATGTATACGCCTAGTCTCGGTGTCGGTCTCGGTTTCGGTGATGGTGTCGGTCTCGGTCTCAGTTTCACTCAATGTAAAAAGAATCGGGAATCGGGATTTCGCAAGTAGGTAACGCTCAAAATTTCAAAAAATATCGAGAAAAAAAACGTCAAACGCCACCAGGCTTCGAAATGATTTCACCCGGCAAAATGAGACCCTCGGCAGCCATATAAATATCATCCATCGTCAACTCCGTCACAGACTGATTACCATAACTTTCCAATTGTGAATGATTCATGTGATGGAGCAGGGCCGATTTAGTGCAGTTGCAAGCGCATATAGATGACGCCATCATGTCCATTTGTAGAATCAGGGTGAAGTATGTCAGCAGAACCGATGTGAGCTGTGTTTGTGCGGGTGGCTGGGTTAATGAGTTGTTGTTTTTGACATGATAATGTCAATTGTCAACTAAAGGTTGTAGGCGAGAAAAAGTGACCGTATACTCGGCAGATCGCAAAGTAATCGCCCGAAATTTATTATGTCATGTCATAGGATATTTTAATGTAGGTACCTACCTATTCATTTTCACAAAAAGAAAAATATTTTTTTAAGAAAAAGGCTGAGTCGTGTACAAGCGACAAATGTACTTTTCCTGAGAGTTTTTTTTTGCCGGACCAATTTTTATTTTATTTACGATGACGTCACGATGGACTGTTTCCTTCGGGAAAATGCATAGCCGAGTATATGTAAACGTAAGTCCAAAATAAAATTCCAGTCTAAAATTTCCATAGAAAAAACAAACAAAAAAAACAAACCGTAAGTAGCAGATCCCTTGTGAGAAAAAAAAATCCGGCGCAAGTGACGCCGACAGGTCTGTTAGTAAGCTGCTGCGAGAACAGGGCCACCTACATTACAATTCCACACTTTGTCAAGTGACACGAAAAAGTACCGAAAAAGTAAATCGATGGGTAATTTAAAAAAGTTGCAAGTGTCTTCTGAGTTCTGAATCGCTTCGGAAATTGACAAATACGACAAGGAACTTTGCAACTTTTCTCAATCATTGACGGTGACACAAGTTTCAACTTGACACCGAGTGGAAATGGCACCTGGGGGCACTCCCAGACCCTGTAAAATGCCCTGTAAAATGTCAAATGTCATGCAAAGTGTCAAAAGTCACGGAAAATGCCCTGCAAAATGGCAACTCGGTTGCCATTTTGCAGGGCATTTTCCATGACTTTTGACAGTTTTCGTGACATTTGACATTTGACAGGGCATTTTACAGGGTCTGGGAGTGGCACCTGGTTGTAAAGTTCCTGGGACAGCCAGAATGCGTGTCCGGCACGCGGCGTTTCCCCACGGTCCACCTGAGCACGAGTTTGCTTCATTACTTTTTTATGTTTTTGTGGCGAATGGTCGTTTGTCTGTTTGGAAAGCGATGACTTTATTGACAGTAGTGTTGGAAAAGCGCCTGGAAAAATGGCGTCAGGCGCCAATAGTGCTTTTCAAAATAATGGCGCCAGAGAAAAAGGTGCCAAGCGCCAATGGCGCCATTCCTTGGTGATGGAATGGGGTGGTGGGAAATTTTTGGGGTGCCAACAAATGGTAAAAAAATCTCCATTTTTTGATCATAAAATTCATCGATGTAAAGTCAGATTGGACCGGATGAAATATTTGTCTCAAGGATACTGCGCGTTGTGTAAATTAAAAAAGCGCTACAAAAATGCTTCAGAAAGTGTCAGATCTGGGTACTTTAAAAAGTCAATTCGAAAATATTCACCAGCTGAATACCAATCCCAGCTTTGAACAGGCTCCTCACAACAGTAAGTTTTTCCATTTCCGTTTTAACATGTGCCTCACGCTCAGTGTCCGATGGTTCATGTACAGTTAATATTTCCAGGAATTTTAGCGGTTCCGTTGCCTGAAATCAGTTTAGTGCTGGAGAGTTTAATCAAGAAATAAAATGGTCACCTGCTCGTATATTTTCGCCGGCGGCAGTGATATGGCAGCCATTTGTATGAAGAAATAGATTAGCAGAATCGACAGCGATATCTGAAGAGAGGACAGGAGTTATTATCGATATTCGAAAGGGTATTCATTTTCGAAAATTAGATTGATAGACCTTCCTATTCAATTTGACAGGATACCTCCAATTTTATGTCAACGCAAAGGTGACTAATCCGGACACTTTCCGGACTTTTATATGACGCCACTACCGTAATCTGCTTGCAAAGAACGAGTTGGACACTTACTTAACTTTAGTAGGTTAAAAGTCCCTGTATTCTGCTCAGAAATAAAAAAAACCCGGCAACAAACTGACCTGCTGGTGCCAATTTAATTTCGTGTCCAACATTTGAATGTATGCAATGGAGCACATGGAGGGCATTGTGAAACAGAACAACCACCAAGTGTAGTAGCACATGGTTTCGTCTACAAAATCCGTCAGCTGAATAAGCTGTATGAGGGGGTGGGGTATGTCGTAAGGGGGATTATTCAAGGGGGATTATTTTTTCTCACTCGTCTAGGGGGAATTTTTCGAGGGGGAATTATTCAAGAGCGGGAAGTATTAGAGTAAATACGGTAGGTAATTTCCGTATTTCCTCGAAATCCCCCCCCCTCGGAATACCCCCCCCCCCCTCGTTTGACCCCCCCCCCCCTCTCGAGACCACTATGAAACAATCACCCCCCCCCCTCGAAATACCCAGAACGTACATGACAAATACTGCAGTTTGTGTTCTGCGTAGTGCAGAACACATGTTAAAACAATGTCGGAATCACGTTAGAACAGTGTTTATACCATCTACGTACTAATATTTACATGTCAGTTATTGATGCATTTTTCTACCTCAGCGCACATCACAAACAACGATTTTGTACTAGGATTTCAAAAAAGTTCTTGCGAAATAAGAACTCCCCCTCGAAATCCCCCCCCCTCGTTTAACCCCCCCCCTCTCGGGAGCACTATGAAACAATCACCCCCCTCCCCGGGGGGTATTTCGAGGAAATACGGTATACTCGGCAGACACGATACTCTACAAGCAGATAGGAGTTATGTCTTCGGCTGGCAGACGGCCAGCCGAGAACTTTGGAAGGCGTACTGAAGACGACGTGGTGGCGAGAGATGATGATCGGGACGAAAGTGATCACGTCACGATGGAGTGTTTCCTCCGGAAAAATGTACGGCGTAATGTCATCCGAGTATACCATATTTCTTCTGATAGAAGAGAACCGTTCTAGTTTCTTCGTTAAGCTTTCGTCTGCCGTGTTATTCGAGGTGCCGTTCTATTTGAGGCTGCTGTGCTATTGGAGGTATGAGCTATTAGTGCTAATGAGCTATTAGAGCTTGAACTTAGAGTTTGATCTATTAGAAGACATATGGTATTGAAAACCATTACAAATTGAATTACCTCAAAATGCTGTTGTCGATAAAGTGCGGTAAATGTTTCTTTGGATTGCCGTCGGAAGGTCGTTTTTGGATCGGTGAAATTCTGCTTAATGTGGTCGAATTCATAGCGGACCACCGTGCAGAGGGATATGTACAGAACCTAGGGAGGGATTTAAGTCAAGTTGGGATTACAGCTTCGCGGAAAATTAGACAGCGGGAAATTATAGTGGAAAATTGTCTCAATTTTTTTGGATATTCTATGAGTCAATACTTTTCTTTTGACCGAAACACAGCGTAACTGAAACACAAAAATACGTTTAAAAAATGACAGAGAAAACATGCATACAGAGACCTGCATATAGAGATTTGTCATGATCGCGATGGACAGAAAAATGCTGTCCATGCAAGTTCTTATCAGGCCCCATTTTTCTTCAGACATGAACAGATATCTCGTACACATTGGCATACACGTGATCGGCCTCTCTATAATATCGCCTGTGAAATGTTTTTGTCGATCGTTTTATTTATTATCAAGCTTATAAAATTAGCACTAGATCTGGATATTACAGTGAGAACACTTTATTGACCTCATTTGGGATGTAAAAACGTTTTTTTGATGACCCCGTGTGTGGAAAATAACATTTTTACAAATTAAAGCTATTTTTAAATGTTTTTTTTAGAACTTCCCAAATATATTTATTTACGTACCACGGCGCTTTTGAAAGCGCTTGTCACTGCGCAAATCAACAAATCGTTAATTCTCACAATTGTATTCAACAATCACCCCCCCCTCGAAATACCCCCCCTCGAAATACCCCCCCCCCAGATTGAGTGTAAAAAGAACGTACATGACAAATACTGCAGTTTGTGTTCTGCGTAGTGCAGAACACACGTTAAAACAATGTCGGAATCACGTTAGAACAGTGTTTATACCATCTACGTACTAATATTAGTCTACATAACCTTATAAATGGCGGTTTTTGTTGTATTTTTCGACGTCTGCGTACGTTTCAGACGACAATTTCGTACTGGGATTTAAAAAATTTTCTTGTGAAACAATAACCCCCCCCCCCTCGAAATACCCCCCCTCGTTTAACCCCCCCCCTCTCGGGACCACTATGAAACAATCACCCCCCGGGGGGTATTTCGAGGAAATACGGTACATGCCTTGTCCACAATACCCGGTGAATCAGTACAGAAATTTCAGCTGCTGTTTAAAAAACACTGTCTCTATCTTTGTTTTATAAAACGTACCTAGTTTAAAAATGGTTAAAACCAACAGCCGCCATCCGTATTTCTGATTAATATCGAAATCAACAAAAAAGCCAAACTTCACTATAACACACCATACTTGGTGCAGGCAGCCAGATCAGTAACCAGATATACCAGACTTGCACCAACAAGATACATTACCAAGCACAAGTTCGTTCTTCTTAGTTGCTTTATGGGAGCATTTTCGTGGGATGCATGTGAATAAACTCGCAGCCACTGTTCAAAGAATCTGCAATGATGCCACTTGATTTTTTAACAATTAAAAGAACTGATTTTTCAACTATTAATTAAATAATCATAGACAGTGAGATTTGATGCAAATTCCTCTGCAATCGCAGATGAACATGAGAGCCAGCATTTTTGATATTTTCCAAAAAAGCACATGAGCTAGTGAATTTGAAGGGGAAAATCGAAAGGTTTGACAATTGAAAAAGGTGAAAAAGGTTTGAAAATTAGTGATCAACATCAAGTGATCAATGAAAATTCGGACAAATTTTATTAAAAATACTCCCTTTGACATTTTCTTTGGGAAAAGTACCGTATTTCGAGCTCGAAATACACAAGAGTAAAAGTAAAAAATACCTTTACGTTTTCTGTACTCAGGGGGTAAAAAGAGAAATACTGTATGTTCACTTGTACGTTGAAAAAAGTTTGGCACTTTTAACAACCTTGAATAGGAGTAGCGATGCCCAGTCAAATCTAACCCCATAAAATACTGTTTTGGATACATTTACTCACTCTGGAAGATGCTTCATTGTGTTGAAGATAAAATATACAGAGCACAATGCTTGAAGGTAAATCATTGTCAGCACAATTGGGTATATGTTGGCCCCATTCAAAGCGAATCCCCCAGTGTTTGCCATATTGTCACTGCAATTTGGAAGATTGCCAAATTAGACCACAATTTTCGATGTATTTAAAAATGAAAGTACGCACATGATGCATTGACAGTTGTTGAGAAATCCAGCAATTGAAACAATCATGATAATGATATAAATCAGCCATTTCACACACTTAGCACATTTTCCCTCTCCCCTGATACAACACTGGCCAATTAAAAATGTTGTTTCCAGTGTGGAGCAAACCTTGGAAATGATAGGCTTTTTGGTAAGTTTTTCAAATTTTGAGAACCAAACGTTTTTCAGCAAAATATCATTAGAAAAATTACATCTAGCAATATGTCCTTGTTCATTTTCAGTGCCTTGTTAAACTGTTGCAGCACAGCCCCTTTGTGTGGTAAATAGATTGAGGTTTCTAACATTTGCATGGACCATGTATTCTATTTTTATGCGACACACAAGTTGGTTTGAGTATCGAGTGATTTCCAGGCATGTTCAGTTAATTAATGTTCAATGTAAAGCATCCTGATACTACACTCTTTCTGTTTAACTGATGGAAATTTTTATTTAACAGAAAAAGTTGTAAAAATTATCTGGAATTTCCGAGGGCCGAGACAATTCCGTTTGTTTCTTTTATTTTAATTTCTAAATGCTTGTGGCTCAGCATTCACATCATCATAGTTGTTAAAACGTATTTACGTTTACTCTATAAATTCTTATGCTCTAGTACTGCGTAAATAAGTTAACTCGTCCTCACGAAAAAAATACCGGTACTCACTTACTCGCGTACTTTTTGAAAGTACGCGAGTACAGAAAACCTATAAACTTGGGACTGTAAATGTCATTTTGCCAAAGAGTGACAAACATAAGACATTTTCCTAAGAAATACTTACCTATCAGGAGAGCAGAGTTGGAAAAACGTATTTACGTTTACCCGAAATACCCGGTTATTCGGGTATTTATACTTACGTTTACGTTCACGTTTTCCAAAAATACCATTACATTTTGTTACGTTTTCCTGACCAAAATACCAGGGTACTAGGGAAAACGTAAAAAACTTGTGATCGTTCTCACGTGCACATGTTCAAATGGGCCGCACCACCTGCAGCCAACAATATTCTCATGTTTTTGCATAAATGTAACATGTTTATGTACAAAAAAAGCGGTGTATGTAAAAAGTGACTGCATGCTTGCCTGTACACATGGAATTTTGGGTACATATTCAAAAATGTGTTCAAATGCTGAACACAGAAACCTTTTTGTTTGTTTGTAGAGCCTTGCGTTTATAAATTTTTTTGTGATGAATTCCGACGATGCCACTTGCAACAACTGTGCACACGCTTACAACCTGGAGGGGCGAGTGCAAGCTCTGGTGCCAATCCCAGACTCTGTAGGATGCCCTGTAAAATGTAAAATGTCAAAACTTATGTAAAATGCCCAGCAAAATGGCAAAAATGGGCCACCTTCCAGAGCATTTTGCATGACTTTAGACATTTTTCATGCCATTTGACATTTTACAAAGCATTTTACAGGGTCTGGGACTCCCCCAGAATCACCAGCGTAGTTGGATTTGGCCACACTTACAACAGAAAGTGGTGCAGATGGAGCGATTTACCCATCCAAAGGTGAAAATAATGGTATTTTCCAAAGCACAATGGCAAATACTGTGTGTAAAATTTTTACGTTTACGTTGTTTTTACATATTCCTTGGTATTTTAAAAATACCTTACATTTTAGTATTTATACTTTTGATTTGGAAAAGGTATTTACGTTTACGTTTCACAACTCTGCAGGAGAGATGGGTAATCACATCTTTGATGTATACCAGATTAAAAATTGAAAAACTACAGACTTTTTCTGTGAGGAAAATACTCACGTTTACGTTTTCTATGAGAAAAATGCCCATTTTTACATTTTCCAACGAAAAATCTCGTTTTCTCTGGAAAAAAGTATTTTACGCAGTGCAAAAGTGTAAAAAAATACTTTACGTCTTCTGTACTCAGGGGTGAGTAAAAGGAAAATACTTTACGTTTTCTGTACTCACGGGGGGGGGGTAAAAGGAAAATACTTTACGTTTATGTTTGTCTTTTAAAAAGGTTCAGTCCTTTGAACAACTATGCATATCATCTAGAATACATGGGGAATTTCACACTTTTTCATCTTTAAACACAACCTTGGTCGATCCCGGATGTTGCAACGCTCGACTGGCGCCTGTGAAATGGTAATTCATATTTTTCTGGAGTAAATGTAAATTCCCCGAGATTTTTTTATTGCCATCCACGACATACCGTATTACCAGCAGTATAAGATATACCTTATATTTATTAATTTCGTGAGCTGCTTACTGACACCTTATAGGCACCTTATATTAGAGGGTACCCTCTACAGATAGAAAAAGCGCTTTTTTCAACGGCCCCGCTTTTTATAAAAAGCGCTTTAAAAAAACGCGCTTTCGCTTTTTTTTAAAAATGTGAATACTTGTTGTTACGACTTAAAAAAAATGTTGGAGGTATGCCTTGTATTTATTTCGTCACATTCAAAAAGTTATATTTGAGGGTACCTTATTATAATGGAGGTGTGCCTTATATTGGAGCTTATACGGTAACTAATTACCTGCTAATGCTGCGAGAAATTTGGCTACTACTCGAGATATTCGGGGTGCCATTTAAAATCGCATCCGTGATACTGCTGCTTCTATTTGACAGATTTGTGCAAACGTGGTCCAATAAGATCTGACGATGGTTTTTTGAAATGTCAATTTGTGAATACAATTGGATCTTTGCCAAAAAAAAACACAGACGGATTGACGCCTTCCCGATGTGTTCTTGTTCAATTTTATGAGTGAATCCAAATTTTCTATGGCATCTCTGTTATCTTCACTTAGCAACTCTGAAATTTGAATCGTCGGTATTTGGTTTCGTCCAGGGAGCAGTCCCAGACCCTGTGAAAGACCCGGTAAAGTGTAAAATACATTGTAAAATGTCATGTGTCATGTAAAAGACCATGTAAAATGTCAGGTGTCATATAGAAGACCCTGTAAAGTCTCAAATGTCATATAAAATGCCCTGTAAAGTGCCATTTAGATCAAAATATTATTGTATCGTATCCAAATCTTATTATTCTGTATGCAAATATTATATTTGGACATAATGTTTTGATACCAAGACATAAGGTATGGATCGATACAATAAGCTTCAAATACACATAACATTTTACAGCGTCTTTTACATGACACATGACATTTTACAGGGTCTTTTACACTTTACACGGTGGTTTACAGGGTCCGGGACTGGCACCAGAATCACTTTGATCGTTGAAATTCGTGTCCCCCTCCTCGACTATCGGTTGCAACGGACTTGGGAAAGTTGGCAGTGGTGTTCTGGGTGTCTGCATATTGGGCTCTCAGTTTCATACACACGTCCACTACAGAAAGATCTCAAATGAGTCAGTGTCGCTGCACACTGTGATTTACCAACACAAGTGAACTCAAATTTGAGTACTCATAAAACGGCAGTGAACTTAAATAAGTTAAATTTATAGTTCACCTTTCAGCATCCAGTTGACGGCGATTATAACGCAAACTCACAAAGTTCAAAGGTTGTTTATAAGCAGATCACCCACTCATTCTTGTTGAGTTTACTGACGTTACAAAACTCGCGTGTGCAGCGCCGATTCGAAAATTCAAAAATCTAGCTCTTGCTATTTTTTTGGAAGCTATTTTTGGAAACTTAAAAAAGAGTTTTTAACGCAAAATTTTCAAAAATTTCAACACATTTCTCCAGAATTTTGCCATCGTCGACTACGCACACCTACCGTTTCCTTGGAGCGTTTCCTGTAATTGGGTATGGTCTGCGTCGCCTGGTCTTGCATGTCCGAATTTCCATCGGAATATTGGCTGAGAGAAATTTCGTCCCCACTCTGCGAGGTGTTCAAAAACAACTTTTTAAGATGTTTTTATCATCGTATTTCCTGCAAATGCACCCTCAAAATACCCCCACCCTCAAAATACTACCTCGAAATACCCCCACCCTCGAAATACACCCACCCTCGAAATACCAGCACCCTCGAAATACCCCAACTCTCGAATTACCCCAAGGTCTGAGCGAGCTTATGAAAAATTAGTAACCCCGTCGATTAACCCTCCCCTCCTCCAAATTTCCACCCTGAAACGATAAAACCCCCCTGGGGTGATTTTGAGGAAATACGGTACTTGGAATCTTTACAGCAAAAAAAATTCGCCTCACCTGATCGCTTCTAGCACTCGAGTCTATGAAAGGCAGGTTTTTCGAGCCGAATGTATACCAAGGCATGTTTTTTCTTGTCGATTTTTATATTTAGAGTGGAGGAAATGATTGAATGATCTGTCACTGAATGATTTTGCTTCAGTGTGCACCTTTGATTAAAGTGCTGGGACAAATCGGTCAAACATTGCAACATTTAATATTTATTTGATGCATGAAAGTGAATTGGAGTGTGCTTCCATTACCACCGATGATAAACTCATCATGGCAAATTGCTTTTAAACACGATAGATCACGTGTAAGGTGTGCGGTATGGAGAAGACGTTTATCGTGCCTGATTACAGTGATGTGTACTGTGATGACGCTTTAGGTGTTTTTATGACGTGGACTCGCTCGGCACGAAAACCCGCATGGCATGTAAACCCGGCGGGCACTAGGCCCGGTACGCACGTAACAGGGCGTACGTTCAAAGCGGGTGTACATGCCAACCGGGTTTACGTCCCAAGCGGGCGGGAAATTAGTGGTGACTAATGAGAACATGACGCACGCAGCAAAATGACACAATACTGCAAAATGACAGATAACAATAGCTTTGCCTTTCTGTTTGCCCCCATTCTTAGTGCAAGCAGCCAAAGCAGCCAAATAATAAGCTATGTTTTATTTTATTTAAGATTTGATGATTCCAATCAGCGCCAAATAAAACAGGTTTTCATTAGGGTGTCAAATTTCCGTTTCCGTTTTCCGTTTCCGCCTTTCCGCAGGAAAATTTTTTACCTTTCCGTTTTCCGTTTTCCGGCAGCCGAAAAAATTTTACCTTTCCGTTTTCCGTTTTCTGGCAGCCGAAAAAATTTTACCTTTCCGTTTTCCGTTTTCCGGCAGCTGAAAATTTTTTACCTTTCCGTTTCTGTTTTTCCGGCTGAAAAATTTTTACCTTTCCGTTTCCATTTTACCAGGCCATTTTTCCATCTTCTGGCTCGATTTTCAGTTTTCTGGCATTTTTCAATTGTTTTTCCAATCTGTATTTATCTTCAATTGGCTCATCCCATTGTGTTGTTTTTGTCTCTTGGAGCAGCATTGACAACTGGGATGTCAGGGTCAGTGAAACAGGTGCTGTGAACCCAATATGCTGACACCAATAATTTATTCAAGTTTCATCTGGTTGGTGTTGTGATGCTGTCAATTTGCAATTTTGGTGTTGATATTGCCAGCATGTCCGTTCAGTGATTTTATTTCATGCCCATTACTGCGACAATTTTATTCACCTTTGGACTCCTGTTGTTTTCTGGTATTTCATTCATGACTGATCTGGAGTTTGACAGCCATTCCCTCATGTTCATACAACATTGGTTAATAAAAGCTTTGACTTTGTAATATAGTTCTAAGCTTCAACTTCATTCGTGACACTCATGATGAAGTTTTTGGCGTAAATGTTGTTTATTATCATCACCAACTGGTTTCGTTCCCCTTCATTTTCTTCATATTCATTCATGTTGTTTATTGTCACATTTAAATGGTATTTTATGACTGCTCCCAAAATTGCTGGGCTGCAGACAAGTCCAAACAGTACACGTTTAAAACAAAGTACTATTAAGTTATTTTCAGTTACTGGTTTTGAGGCATCTTTCAGCCAGAAAAAGCGTGTGTAGTCTCTAGCTTGGTCATGCAATCCTATTTGCAAAAATGTTTTTTCAATATCGGCAATTAATGCTAGATTGCCTGCCCTGAACCTCAGGGGCCAGATTTAATACTCCCTACAGATTTGTAGGGTAGGGCAGATGGATTTAATACGCCCGACAGATTTTTTAAAGTTTAACCGCATCGACGCACATGCACCGAGAGCAAGGCGGTTCGTAAAATATACGAAACCATCCCTTAAGGTTGCCGATATTGCAATATGACGTATATCACTTCGATTTTGGCCCGGAAATCACGATTTCGTCATTTATTGGCCGTCTGCCAATTCGTTTTTTATTTTATTTTGTCGGGCGGGTTACTCGCATAGGTCACGCTTTTGTGTAGTCAGGGGGTCACTTTTTTAGTGTTCACTGTCTGCAACCGAAACCATGAGGGCAGCGACAAGAAAGAAATGCATGCATGAGCGTACAAAAGCGCGACTTTTGCGAGTAACCTGCCTGACAAAATAAAATAAAAAACGAATTGGCAGACGGCCACGAAATGACGAAATCGTGATTTCCGAGCCAAAATCGAAGCGATAACCGTCATATTGCAATATCGGCGACCTTAAGGGATAGTTTCGTGTATTTTATGAACCGCCTTGCTCTTGGTGCATGTGCCTCGATGCGGCTGAACTTTGAAAAATCTATCGGGCGTATGCCCTACCCTACAAATCTGTAGGGAGTATTAAATCTGGCCCCAGGAGTAAGCCCAGTGCTAATGGTGTTGTAATTGGTCCTCTAAAAAGGCACTCGTTGAAACTGGGCTTACCTGCCGACCCATCATACACGATTCTGCATGATGTCGATTTGCCCGGCGTGATTACTGGCTGGTGTGGCAGGTAATGAATCCCCTTGTTGTCTGTTTTGTCATCACAGATCTCAATTATTCCCTTTTCTAGTTGGTTGTCCAAAACTTTCCGGTATTGTTCGAATAAGTTTGGATCTTTGTTGAATCTTCTTATCAGTGATTTAAACTGCACCAAGGCTTCTGCTTTTCCTGTGGGCAGGTCACTGATACTCTATTTATACAGCCAGTCAATAGTGTATTGTTTGTTGTTGTCGTTGAATTTTATGCTATTTATTTTCATCTCCTCTGCAATGTTGTCATCAATTGCATAGGGGTCATCAGTGATTCCCACTGCTTCTAGACTGTGAAATTGTCATAGTGTTTCCTTTCCTATGGCCACTATGGCTACTTTTTGATGATTTTTTGTTGGTTCAGTTAAGCTTGAACTACAAGTGAAGTTACAGGCATGATCCATAGTTGCAGAATGTACAGCTACCACAATCAAAGCCAAACAGGCAAACCTGCATGCAGGTTTTCCTTCTGCAAATTTGTCTATTACCGTGCTATTTTCACTTTATTTTTTTTTGTTTCCGTGAAAATTTTGCTTTCCGTTTTCCATTTTCCGGCATTTCATTTTTCCATTTTCCGTTTTCCGGCTGACAATTTTTTTTTACCTTTCCGTTTTCCGTTTTCCGCTGAGTGAAATTTTTTTACTTTTCCGTTTTCCGTTTTCCGGCAGAAATTTTTTTTTTACCTTTCCGTTTTCCGTTTTTCGTAAAGTGAAAAAAATTTACCTTTCCGTTTTCCGTTTTCTGTAAAAAAAATTTTTTGACACCCTAGTTTTCATGTCAATGAAATCTTATTTGGATACCATTTGGATTTGGATCTAGCAGCTGTGGGAAGGGAGGGAGGTCAACCCCAGTCATTTAGCATTGTTATGTGCCCTTTGTGGTTGCCGCCTGCGCCATGTTCTCGTTGGTTGTGCTAATCCCACACCCGCTTGGCATGTATACCCGGTTGGCATGTAAGCCCACTTGGCACGTACGCTCTGTTGCGTGCGTGCCGGGTCTAGGTGCCTGGCGGGTAGAAATACGTGCCCACCGGGACTACATGCCAAGCGGGTTTACCTGGCACGTTTTTACTGCCTTCGTATGTTTCGTACGTTTTGACCTGTTATTGACAGGGTCTTTTTTCCGATTTCACGTTTCAGGAATAATTTTTATGATCGACTGTGACACTGTTCTACTACTTTTTTCATTCCAATGGAATAAATATGTAATAGGTAGTTAGATCGCCTCGTTATAAATTTCAGTCAGTTGACGAACAAACGTAATGGCCTATTACATGTTTCCTAGGTAACTATTAGCGATCATGATATTCCCGTGGCGATGACCAGCTAATCATAGATAAGCGCCAGAGAAATGGCGCCACGCTTCCTTCTCATCAAATGAATGGCGCCAATACGTAAAAACGAAAAATACCGTATTTCTTCTAATAGAACGACATTTAGAGGTAATTTCCATATTCGGTTTTCTTTGAACAGATTATCTGATATTCAAATTTTTCTGAAGTTTCATGAAAAATACGGTGTTCAAGTGAATAATGTATGAAAAAGTTTGGTGAACAAACATACCGACAGTCTCTAATAGAACGGTACTTCCAATAGAACGGCAGACAAAACGTTGACAAAAAAATAAAACGGCGCTTTTCTATTATAAGAAGTACTGTAATCTCACTGGAATTACCCAACAGCTGCCCCAGGCATCCTCGTTCGAATGTTGAAGAAATCCTGGATCTGACGAATTACACAAACCACTGGGAGTAATATTTACCTGCTGAAAATTAAAGAATGGCGCCATTCCAATCACTGGGGCTCGTATGAAAACCACGGCCTTCATTTACAGTTGCCGACATGTGATTTGACGGTCACTTGGACGGTATCAGAGTTGTTAAAATTAGTGAACTTTTTTCAAAGTAACCGTAAAAGGAAAGTATTTTTACGCACTCCTGAGTACAGAAAACGTAAAGCAATTTTTTCACTTTTACACTGTGTAAAAGTTGAGTAAACATAAGAGCGGACCTTTTTTGATTTTATTCCCTTGAAAACATATACGGTAAGAAAAATAGGGTGTAAGTAAAAGTAACAGTGATAGTCATTGCTTTCCCTACCCATATCATCTTCATTATTTCTGCTGACATTGTCGCAGCTGTTTCAGTTTGTTTGAGTCGTTTCTTGTTTTTATGCACCCCATTATTTTTTATTATGTTTCTGTCACCATAGTTGTGAAAACGTATTAATGTTTACTCTATAGACACATATACTCCAGTATGTCAATATGTTTACATTTCCTGCCAAAAGATACCAGTACTTGCAATGCAGTACTTGAGTATATGTATTTATAGAGTATACGTAAATACGTTTTCACAGCTATGGTGTACAGAAACATAATAAAAAATTCATAGGGTGCATAAAAACAAGAAACGACTCAAACAAATTGAAACAGCTGCGACAATGTCAGCAGAAATGATAAGGTTGCAAAATATTGGGAAAGCAATGACTATCACTGTTACTTTTACTAACACCCTACTTTCACTTACTGTATATGTTTTCCAGGGAACAAAATCAAAAAAGGTCCACTCTTATGTTCTCCCTGAGTAAAAATGCTGGTATTTAAGTTTACTCACCTTTTACGCAGCATAAAAGTAAAAACAGATTTGCTTGACATTTTCTGTACTCAGGAGTAGTGATGTAAAGGCACCGGGGCACCGGTGCCCCGGTGCTGGGCACGGAAGGGCACCAGCACCGGTGCTGGTGCGGTGCCATTGCAATCTTCAGGGGTGCCATGCCGGTGCCGGTGCCATTTTTTTCAGAATAGCACCGGTGCCGGTGCGGTGCGGTGCCATGTTTTTGCCGGTGCCAAAGGTGCTAGCACCAGCGCCAAAGTAAAAGGCACCGGGAAAGGCACCGGCCAAGGCTTCATGTGCTGTGCAATTTTGCCCATAGTATGTGCTTATTCATATTTCAAAAAACAGCGATATATTTACCCAACCGTTTTTGCCTACTGTATTACCTCGAATTATCCCCCCTTGAATTAACCCCCCCCCCTCGAAATACCCCCCCTAAAATTCGGCTGAGGAAATAATAACCCCCCCCCCCCTCGAAATACCCCCCTAAAATTGAGTGTAAAGAGAATGTACATGACAAATACCGTAGTTTGTGATCTGTACAATGTAGAACACACGTTAAAAGTGATGGCTAAGTGACGTTAGGGAAGGGTTGATGTGTATATACAGTTATATATGCCTATAAACACATATACATCTACGTAATTGTTCTATTTTTCTACGTCTGCGTATGGGGAATTTCTGAAAATTTCTGGCGAAAAAATGGACCCCCCCCTCGAATTATCCCCCCTCAAATTTTGCTGGCGAAATAATAAACCCTCTGGGGGTATTTCTAGGTAATACGGTATTTTCTAAACCTCCCATTGAATAAATATACCTACTGTGAAATCCATTATACCCGATACGTTATCTGATGAGCGAATCTAAAATTTTGTTGAATTTTAAGTCATTTTTATATTTTATATTTATCTTACTTGTTTGTTCAAAATTTGTTGTCAGTTTATGACAGAGATAGTTCCATTCTCTGTACAGCAACGACTCCGATCAGTAGACAATAGTGGCTATGGACATTGCAGTGAAAAAAATATTTTATCTTTCATTTGTAATCATTGTAATTGCTTCATAAAAGTGATTGCCACATCATTCTGATTATTTTAAGTGCTCAACCATCAAAATCGGTTGAAAATTCATGGAAATATGCACTTCCAAAGGTGAGACCACTTCGAAACTGCCCGATATTTACTTCAGAAATTCCAGCCAATTGTACGCACCGCCGTGTAATTCCTATCCAAAATATGCAGGGTGCGGTGCTTTTAGGTGCTAGCACCGGCAACCCGCCGGTGCCCTTCGGTGCCGGTGCCATTTTTTCCAAAAGGCACCGGTGCCGGTGCGGTGCGGTGCCATTTTCTGGCCGGTGCCCCAGGGTGCCAGGTGCCCTTTTCATGCGTTGGCAAAGGTGCCGGTGCGGTGCGGTGCCATTTTTCCCGGTGCCTTTAACATCACTACTCAGGAGTGTGTAAAAATATACTACTTTGCGTTAACATTTACTTTTAAAAGAGTTCAGTACTTGCAACAACTGTGCTGTACTCGCGTACATTCAAAAAGTATTTATGTGAAAATATGAGTACCTAAAGGTATTTTTCCGGAGGATACGTTAACGTACTTACTCGGTAACCGAGTATATTTACGTATTTTTCGAGTAAACCTTAATACGTTTTAACAACTGTGGACGGAATGATTGCGTGCTACATAATTTACTTTGCCAAGCCGTGCACTGCACGCTGTATTCAATAAAATGCTGCTTACCTAAAGTATTTATGAAAGTGATGAACGTCGAGTAGTTAACTTGAATTTGTGCTTTTTATCTAAAACATGTATTTATTAGCCATTTTAAACATGTATTTGAACAGCAAATTATACCATACTGAATTATTAGGTAGTTGCACTTTGCACCTACAAGTTTTCTACCGAAATTTCATTGTTACACACAACTATTTATTTAGTTACTACAGTTCTCCTAAAGAAGTTGAGAAGGGCCACTTATTGTGTTTTGATAAAGCTAATATACCTATTTTTGGTTGCTCCCATTTTGAGTGCCCTGGACTCCAGGCATTGTTTGAATTGGTAGATGTTTTTCATGTCTGTGCTACTTCTTCGTTTCCTCTGTTTAGTCCCATTGAAACTGTACCTTTATGTAACTTTATGGAAACTTTTTCATTTCTGTGAGATCGAAGATGAGATCTGCAATGCTTGCTGTGTGAAAAAAACGTATGCAACTAGAAAGGGTTTTTTTCAAGACATTAAAAACAAACATTGCACATCATCATACGCCAATGCGAGACCCTGAAAATGTCATGTAAAGCGAGTTTCATAGGTTCGTTAAATGTCAAGTAAATGTCAAGTAAATGTCAAATGATCGGTCATGCTTTCTTATATCTCACTTTACATGACATTTTACATTTTATGTGTTTGGGTATGGCATAGGTCACTTTACAGGGTACCGACTTCCACCGCATTGACGTAAAATATCTACAGCATCGTTGTGTGAATCAGAGTATTGATAAAATAAAAACGAAGAAATAGAAACATAATTCAATGTAGGTAGGTATTTGCCGTGCCGTGACCGCAAAATTACAGACACCACACCACTGACTAGATATAAATAACTTACCGTATATCCTTGAATAAGACCCCCCCCTCGAATAATACCCCCCCTTGAATAACACCCCCCTGTTGGCCATGTTAGGAAAAAATAACGCCCCCCCTTGAATAACTCCCCCCTCTTGAATAAGTCCCCCCTCTGGGTAAAACGATCGATGAGCAACACACGAAAATGAAAACGAGACAAACAGAAAAATAAAGCTATGTCTGGGCTGATTCATCGAATGCAAATGGGGTTTGGTGTGTGAAACGAAAAATACAAAAGAATATTAGCCGACGGCCGGGACGGCACAGCAGATACATTTTGTGTACGCAGCGTATGCATAAAACTCCGATGAACACGAATTTTAGGATGGATACGTTGTTTTTGTTATTGTTGAACTGTTCATTTTCTGCATTAGATGTGTTGACGGAATGCATACAAACAATGAATAAAGTGAAAGTTTTCCTGGAAGTTCTGAGGAAAAAATAACTCCCCCCCCTTGAATAGTACCCCCCCTTGAATAACTCCCCCCTCCAAAACCTCTGACGAAATAATAACGCCCCTGGGGTCTTATTCAAGGATATACGGTACCATAAATCCTCGAATAATTCCTTGGATAAGTCTCGAACTTAGGTATTTAAACTACTTAACTGAAAAAATAAGTAACTACCGTATTTACCCTTGAGGTACCCACCCTCAAAATCCCCCTTGAATTACCTTCGCCTTTGAAATATCTCATGGTTTAGCTAGCTGAGGAACCCTCCCCCTCGGAATACCCCCGTCTGAAATGATGTACATCGTGAAAATATGCAATGTCCACGATTAGTATTAATTGCTGCCAGTTTGCAATGCAGCTACACATAGACGAGTTTGTGTAGCTATGTACCATATTTGTTAAAATGTATTTACGTTTACTCGATAAATACATATGCTTGAGTACTGCGTAAATACCGGTACTCACATACTCGCGTACTTTTTGAAAGTACCGAGTACAGAAAACTTAATAATGAAAAAAAATTTGGGGTGCATTAAAAGCAAAAACCACTCAAATGAATTCAAACGGCTGCAAAAATGGCAGCGGAAATGATTGACGATGCGATGGGTAGGGTGAGCGACGACTCTCGCTTTCACTTTTACTCATTTTTACATCTTCCTAGGTACAAAATAGGAAAAATCATTGCTTTTACATTTTCCCTGAGTAAAAGTACTGGTATTCACGTAGTAAATTTCTAAACCTTTTCAAAGTAAAAAATTTTCTTTACGTTTTCTGTACTCAGGGGTGTGTGAAAATAAAATACTTTACCTTTAGGTTTACTTTCGAAAATGTGCAATACTTTTAACAACTCTGCTATCTACATGTGTATGTCCAATTATCTATATACTTTTTGCTTACATTTTTTCCCAGTGTTACGTCATATGCAAAAGCCTATGCTTTACTACGATCCTCCACGAAAATTTCTCATGAAAATATAATCCCCCGAATTAAAACCCCCCTACAAAAATTTTCTGGTGAAATAATAAACCTCGTTGGTTTTTGGAGAAAATACAGCACCTAAATAAATTTCGAGCAAACTTTTCCATGTTAATGTTGGGCACATCAATGGGAAGGCGTTCCAGTTTCTTTTTAATATGAATTAGAAATTTCATTGTTTTGATCCATAAATATCACCTTCTATTTACCTCATCCCGTCGCTCTGATAATCTTGAAAAATTTGTAAATCAACTCACAAATTGACGGATAAGAAAAAATAATCAACCACAAATCTCCGCCACAAATTCAGCAATTAAAAAAATTCCAATTTCCATTTACCATCCTAACTTCTCCTGGTGCCATTAATCCCAGACCCTGTAAAAGGCCCTGTAAAATGTCAAATGTCATGCAAAGTGTCAAAAGTCATGGAAAATGCTCTGCAAAATGGCAACTCGGTTGCCATTTTGCAGGGCATTTTCCATAACTTTTGACACTTTGCATGACATTTGACATTTTACAGGGCTTTTTACAGGGTCCGGGACTGCCGCCCGGGCGCTCAAAAGAAATGCTGCACGCCGCCTACGCCGACTCGCTGCACTGCGAGTGCTGGCGAAAATTCCCGCTTCAAGGCGACGCCCCAGTGAGACCGGTTTGTTTGCAGTGAGAAAAAAATTATACCTATAAAAAGTTTCATTGTAGTTGCACCGATCAAAATGTCTCATTTGAACTGGGCGGTAATGGGGAAAAACTCCGCGGGCCCTCTAGGTATACTGTATATATTTATATAATTATATACAGGTATCTAAATATATATGCGTTCAGTGGGGAGGGTAGCATTGCGTATCCGCCTAATGCGTATCCTCATCCATGTATGTACTTTAGCATATCCACTTGCAAGATATGCAACTTTGGATTTAAATTTGAGTGAATGTGCCACACATTACAATGAAATCTACCATATCCCATCTGAATAAATGAACCAACATTAATTTTTCTGAAATAAATTGCATAGATGCATTCACAATCAGTGCATTACCTGAACTATACTCAGATCATTTCTGACAAAACTCCATGGTTTTTAGCTTCACACATGCTTCTATCTGGTGTCTACTGTGTGTAAATACCATCGGGCTGGCTGCTGGTGAAAGGCATTGAGTGTGAAATGCATGAAACAGGTTCTCAATGCATTTCATATCTTTGGTTTCACATTGCCATTTTAGCAATGTGTTACCAGAAATTTGTATTGCACATGAAGTTTTTTTTGCATTCAATCTTGATTGAAGAACTTCCAAAAACAATTGATTTTATTTGTTTTTGAAATGCACTGTGAATACCATTTATTAACCAAATATGACTTGCATACCATTGATGACTTTTTGCACACCTAGCATTGCTGCACCCAGTGGAACAGACATGAAACTGGACCCATGCCCATGTGCTTATTTGTGCATTTAAGTGTGGTGGATACGCAACAGGACATAATTTTTTGCACCAATCAATCTGTTGTCTGCAACGCATCTATCATAAATATAGATATAGAGATAAATATGCAGATTGAAATCCAAATTAGATTCGCTACAGTACAGATACGCAACAGGTAGATACGCATCAGTACTCAGCCGTTCGAAGTTGTGTGCGCTGCGACATCTCTGAGTGCATAGTGGCACTCTCCAGATAACTTCAGCGCAGCGCGTAGAGAACCACTGTACTGCACAGAGCAAACAGAAGACTCTAGATAAGACTAGCATATATTTAGTACATCCAGGGGAGGGCAGCCGGGGGGGGGGGGCGGGGGTACACTTCAACTACATCCCGGAAAAAAGCGCGCGGCCCCCGGTGGTGCATTTTGAGAGATTTTTAACAGCTGACGCACACCGCTGAAACAAAGCGACACATTGAAGTCGTTGATGCGGCCAAAAGGTGGGGGGAAAAGTTTGCGATCTGGCGCCGGGTCTCGCTGAAGCAGCAGATGCCCTGGAACCGGACTGGTGATGGAAAATGGGCGCTGGTGACAGCCCCGCACCCTGTAGAATGAATGTGAAATGGAATAGAAAAAGTTTTCCTGGCATTTGCAGAAGTTTTGAAATTTTTTACATGCTTTTCTGTCTGACGTTTGATCGGTTTTGTATAAATGTTAATTTGATTTAGCGATGACGTCATGATGGAGCGTGTCCTACAAACAATGCATGGCATGCGGTCCGCAGAGTATACCAGTACTTACCGAAATCTGATTGGACAGAAAATACATGTAAAAGCACGTTGGGTGCACACCACATGCATAAATTCCCCCACTTCAAAGCAAACCCTCACAATCCATGGCGCCAGCGCCATGGTTTACTGCGGCGCCATTCCCAGCACCATGCCATAAAATCGCCTGCAGCGCAGCTGTGCATAGTGTTGTATTTATTAGTGAAAAATAATAGAAAAAGTAAGAGCGACAACTGGTGCCGGCCCAGGGTAACAATAGCTTATTTTGAGCGCCGGCGGGAAGTGCACTGCGCTTTTCCCCCACAACTTGAGTGCGCTTCTGGTGTCGGTGACATTGGCGGATAATTTACATTTACTTACGTGTATTGTGATTGGGATGGGTAAAGGTACCGGGTACCAGTGCAGACCCCCGGTAAACGATATGGTATTATTTGGGCTGATACGCTAATGATACGACAGATTGTATCAACTGTAACTATTCAGTGGTAGTCGGTAATTTGAGGGGCAAGTGTAAAGAACGTAAAAGGTCAAAAATTATCACACGACACGTGGCGTAAAAACTCGAGAAAAAAATTACAAAATTCCCCGCCCGCGTCCAATTGAC
>OZ038453.1:17597262-17616772 GCA_964036195.1 Sphaerolaimus hirsutus | reverse complement strand
ATGTACGGCGTAATGTCATCCGAGTATACCATATTTCTTCTGATAGAAGAGAACCGTTCTAGTTCCTTCGTTAAGCTTTCGTCTGCCGTGTTATTCGAGGTGCCGTTCTATTTGAGGCTGCTGTACTATTGGAGGTATGAGCTATTAGTGCTAATGAGCTATTAGAGCTTGAACTTAGAGTTTGATCTATTAGAAGACATATGGTATTGAAAACCATTACAAATTGAATTACCTCAAAATGCTGTTGTCGATAAAGTGCGGTAAATGTTTCTTTGGATTGCCGTCGGAAGGTCGTTTTTGGATCGGTGAAATTCTGCTTAATGTGGTCGAATTCATAGCGGACCACCGTGCAGAGGGATATGTACAGAACCTGGGGAGGGATTTAAGTCAAGTTGGGATTACAGCTTCGCGGAAAATTAGACAGCGGGAAATTATAGTGGAAAATTGTCTCAATTTTTTTGGATATTCCATGAGTCAATACTTTTCTTTTGACCGAAACACAGCGTAACTGAAACACAAAAATACGTTTAAAAAATGACAGAGAAAACATGCATACAGAGACCTGCATATAGAGATTTGTCATGATCGCGATAGACAGAAAAATGCTGTCCATGCAAGTTCTTATCAGGCCCCATTTTTCTTCAGACATGAACAGATATCTCGTACACATTGGCATACACGTGATCGGCCTCTCTATAATATCGCCTGTGAAATGTTTTTGTCGATCTTTTTATTTATTATCAAGCTTATAAAATTAGCACTAGATATGGATATTACAATGAGAACACTTTGTTGACCTCATTTGGGATGTAAAAACGTTTTTTTGACGACCCCGTGTGTTGAAAATAACATTTTTACAAATTAAAGCTATTTTTAAATGTTTTTTTCAGAACTTCCCAAATACCTATTTATGCTTAAGTGCCAACATATTTATTTACGTACCATGGCGCTTTTGAAAGCGCTTGTCACTGCGCAAATCTTTAATTCTCACAATTGTATTCAAATGTTTAACTTATAAATACATGCCTTATCCACAATACCCGGTGAATCAGTACAGAAATTTCAGCCGCTGTTTAAAAAACACTGTCTGTATCTTTGTTTTATAAAACGTACCTAGTTCAAAAATGGTTAAAACCAACAGCCGCCATCCGTATTCCTGATTAATATCGAAATCAACACAAAAGCCAAACTTCACTATAACACACCATACTTGGTGCAGGCAGCCAGATCAGTAACCAGATATACTAGACTTGCACCAACAAGATACATCACCAAGCACAAGTTCGTTCTTCTTAGTTGCTTTATGGGAGCATTTTCGTGGGATGCATGTGAATAAACTCGCAGCCACTGTTCAAAGAATCTGCAATGATGCCACTTGATATTTACAATTGAAAGAACTGATTTTTGAACTATTGATTAAATAATCATAGGCAGTAAGATTTTATGCAAATTCCTCAGCAATCGCAGATGGACATGATAGCCAGCATTTTTTATATTTTCCAAAACAGCACATGAACTAGTGAATTTGAAGGGGAAAATCAAAAGGTTTGACAATTGAAAAAAGGTGAAAAATGTTTGAAAATTAGTGATGAACATCAAGTGATTAATGAAAATTCGGACAAATTTTATAAAAATTCTCCCTTTGACATTTTCTTTGGGAAAAGTACCGTATTTCGAGCTCGAAATACACAAGAGTAAAAGTAAAAAAATACCTTTACGTTTTCTGTACTCAGGGGGTAAAAAAAGAAATACTGTATGTTAACTTGTACGTTGAAAAAAGTTTGGCACTTTTAACAACCTTGAATAGGAGTAGCGATGCCCAGTTAAATCTAACCCCATAAAATACGGTTTTGGATACATTTACTCACTCTGGAAGATGCTTCATTGTGTTGAAGATAAAATATACAGAGCACAATGCTTGAAGGTAAATCATTGTCAGCACAATTGGGTATATGTTGGCCCCATTCAAAGCGAATCCCCCAGTGTTTGCCATGTTGTCACTGCAATTTGGAAGATTGCCAAATTAGACCACAATTTTCGATGTATTTAAAAATGAAAGTACGCACATGATGCATTGACAGTTGTTGAGAAATCCAGCAATTGAAACAATCATGATAATGATATAAATCAGCCATTTCACACACTTAGCACATTTTCCCTCTCCCCTGATACAACACTGGCCAATTAGAAATGTTGTTTCCAGTGTGGAGCAAACCTTGGAAATGATAGGCTTTTTGGTAAGTTTTTCAAATTTTGAGAACCAAACGTTTTTCAGCAAAATATCATTAGAAAAATTACATCTAGCAATATGTCCTTGTTCATTTTCAGTGCCTTGTTAAACTGTTGCAGCACAGCCCCTTTGTGTGGTAAATAGATTGAGGTTTCTAACATTTGCATGGACCATGTATTCTATTTTTATGCGACACACAAGTTGGTTTGAGTATCGAGTGATTTCCATGCATGTTCAGTTAATGTTCAATGTAAAGCATCCTGATACTACACTCTTTCTGTTTAACTGATGGACATTTTTATTTGGCTGAACAGAAAAAGTTGTAAAAATTATCTGGAAATTCCGAGGGCCGAGACAATTCCGTTGGTTTCTTTTATTTTAATTTCTAAATGCTTGTGGCTCAGCATTCACATCATCATAGTTGTTAAAACGTATTTACGTTTACTCTATAAATTCTTATACTCTAGTACTGCGTAAATACGTTAACTCGTCCTCACGAAAAAAATACCGGTACTCACTTACTCGCGTACTTTTTGAAAGTACGCGAGTACAGAAAACGTATTTTTATGGGACTGTCATTTTGCCAAAGAGTGACAAACATAAGACATTTTCCTAAGAATTACTTACCTATCGGGAGAGATAGGTAATCACATCTTTGATGTATACCAGATTAAAAATTGAAAAACTACCGACTTTTTCTGTGAGAAAAATACGCAAGTTTACGTTTTGTATGAGAAAAATGCCCATTTTTACATTTTCCAAAGAAAAATCTCGTTTTTACGTTTTCTCTGGAAAAAAGTATTTTAGTCACGTTTTATGCAGTGCAAAAGTATTAAAAAATACTTTACGTTTTCTGTACTCAGGGGTGTCTAAAAGGAAAATACTTTACGTTTACGTTTACTTTTTAAACAGTTCAGTACTTTGAACAACTATGCATATCATCTAGAATTAGTGATGTAAAAAGTGCCAGACTTTTGGCGCCAAGCGCCAAAAGCGCCATGGCGCTTTTGGCATGCGAGCGCCAAGCGCCAATGGCGCCACAGTAAAATAGCGCCAAGCGCCAAAAGCGCCATGGCGCTTTTCTAGAACACGGCGCCAAGCGCCAATGGCGCCAGAGGATGTTGGCGCCAAGCGCCAATAGCGCCAGCGCCAAAAATTTGTGCTGCTCATAAGGTGCTGCCATGCTAATGCACTGCTATTTATTTGTGTAAGACGCAAGATTGCGTCAAATCGAGTCCAGTTTTCGTTTTTGTTGATGTTATCTTACAGCAGAGAGTTCAGGTTAACAATGGCAGGCCATCTCGAAAAAAGTGCATAGAGTTTTATGGATATTGTGTAATTCATTGACCACCTTAACATTTCCGATTTTTGTGTGTCTGACTGTGATATAAGGGGGTCACTTGCGCCCTCTCTCGGCTGGCGCGTCCCCCTCCCGATTTGCAGCAGGGATACATCCATCTTCTGTGTGTAGTACACAGATTCAAAGTTCGACTGGCCCTACACACATTAGTTTGACAATGACAGCCAGTGTCAACTGGTTCCCATCCCAATTCAGAGCTTGCTAAGGAGTAACACTACCCAGTGTTGTATACGCATATACTTCATGCCGGCCTGGTACATTGCACACCAATGTACCAACCATGCAACTTCATTTTAAACATAATGCAACACTATGCATTTGAACGTTGCTCGTCGGCTCGTGAGCTGGGATTGAATTGGGATGGGAACCATCAGGCCAATTATTTTGGAAAAGTTTTGAATATCGTTGCAATTGCATGGACATGGTTTACAAAATAAGCAAGTAGAGGGTTTGTTCTTCCTGGAGTACACTTACAGTAACACATTTGCTTATGTAAATTATGCACACAAGGTTTTTTTTACATAAAATTATGATATATTTCTTGAGCTCCTTGGCGCTTTTTTGGCGCTTTTTAAAACGCTAGCGCCAAGCGCCAATGGCGCCACGGCATCATAGCGCCAAGCGCCAAAAGCGCCATGGCGCTTTACCGTCGCACAGCGCCAAGCGCCAATGGCGCCACAGCAAAAAGGCGCCAAGCGCCAAAAGCGCCATGGCGCTTTTGGCGCTTGGCGCTAAAATGCTGTGGCGCCATTGGCGCTTGGCGCCGTGTTTCCGAAAAGCGCCATGGCGCTTTTGGCGCTTGGCGCTACTTTCCAGTGGCGCCATTGGCGCTTGGCGCTACCATTTTTTTAAGCGCCAAAAAAGCGCCAGAGAGTGATAATTGCGCCACGGTGTTCATGTGCCTTATTGCCTATTTTCAGCCACTTTTGGCTATGTATGTACTTAAGGTGTTTTACTAAGATATGTAGTTTAGCTATTTTTACCCTGTTATGTCACAGTTTGAACTTTAAATCTTGAAATATCCAATAGATTGAACCTCTGCAATCCCAAACCCCCAGACAATCTTTCAGCTTCTACCACTTCAGAGAGGCAATTTGCTATCTATTTGAACCAGTCTTAGTTACCCTTGTGTGTTGATGTTGTGGTGTGATGAGGGGTATAACTATCTGAACCAACACTGTATGGAGACACGGATCAAGAATAAGTCTTTATAAAACCTTTCATCGAACCTTTTTCTACTTTCAACATATCACAGGTTATCATTAAATTCTAACATACAGAAATTGAAATTCTGATGCAAAAAGTGCAACAATATCAATAAAAAAATCCCCATGCAACTTGACATGACCTGGTGGCAATACCAAGCCCTGTAAAGTGTAAAGTAAAGTGTCAAATGTAAAGCAAAGTGTCAAATGTAATGTCAAATGTAAAGTAAAGTGTCAAATGTAAAGTTAAATGTAAAGTAAAGTGTCAATTGTGTATCCAAATCTTGTTTGTCATATCCAAATCTTCTGTTTTGTATCCAAATCTTATGCTGAACAATAAGATTTGGATACAAAAACATAAGATTTGGATACGAAAAATAAGATTTGGATACACAATTCACACTTTACTTTACATTTGACACTTAACTTTACACTTTAAAAGGCTTGGGACTGCCCCCAGGTAGACCCGGTGACCTGAGAAGTAAAAATCAATGCAAAACAGGTATCATTCTCACTGATGAGCAAGAAAACTTAGTGATTTCCATTATTTGACTATTTTTGTGTTTTGGAGGCAATACAAGTTATTGAAAGTGAAGAAAATTGTAAAAAGTCTCACCTGTGTCATTAAAGGCAATATCATTTTGGCGCTGGCGCCAAGGCCCCCTGGCGCCTTTGGCGCTTGGCGCTAAGGTCTAGAAAAGCGCCATGGCGCTTTTGGCGCTTGGCGCCATTATGCTGTGGCGCCATTGGCGCTTGGCGCTAGTTCCGGAAAAGCGCCATGGCGCTTTTGGCGCTTGGCGCCAAAAGTCTGGCGCTTTTCACATCACTAGTTACGACTTAAAAAAATGTTGGAGGTATGCCCTGTATTTATTTCGTCACATTCAAAAAGTTATAATTTGAGGGTACCTTATTATAATGGAGGTGTACCTTATATTGGAGCTAATACGGTAACTAATTACCTGCTAATGCTGCGAGAAATTTGGCTACTACTCGAGATATTCGGGGTGCCATTTAAAATCGCATCCGTGATACTGCTGCTTCTATTTGACAGATTTGTGCAAACGTGGTCCAATAAGATCTGACGATGGTTTTTTGAAATGTCAATTTGTGAATACAATTGGATCTTTGCCAAAAAAAACACAGACGGATTGACGCCTTCCCGATGTGTTCTTGTTCAATTTTATGAGTGAATCCAAATTTTCTATGGCATCTCTGTTATCTTCACTTAGCAACTCTGAAATTTGAATCGTCGGGATTTGGTTTCGTCCAGGGAGCAGTCCCAGACCCTGTGAAAGACCCGGTAAAGTGTAAAATACATTGTAAAATGTCATGTGTCATGTAAAAGACCATGTAAAACGTCAGGTGTCATATAGAAGACCCTGTAAAGTCTCAAATGTCATATAAAATGCCCTGTAAAGTGCCATTTAGATCAAAATATTATTGTATCGTATCCAAATCTTATTATTCTGTATGCAAATATTATATTTGGACATAATGTTTTGATACCAAGACATAAAATATGGATCGATACAATAAGCTTCAAATACACATAACATTTTACAGCGTCTTTTACATGACACATGACATTTTACAGGGTCTTTTACACTTTACACGGTGGTTTACAGGGTCCGGGACTGGCACCAGAATCACTTTGATCGTTGAAATTCGTGTCCCCCTCCTCGACTATCGGTTGCAACGGACTTGGGAAAGTTGGCAGTGGTGTTCTGGGTGTCTGCATATTGGGCTCTCAGTTTCATACACACGTCCACTACAGAAAGATCTCAAATGAGTCAGTGTCGCTGCACACTGTGATTTACCAACATAAGTGAACTCAAATTTGAGTACTCATAAAACGGCAGTGAACTTAAATAAGTTAAATTTATAGTTCACCTTTCAGCATCCAGTTGACGGCGATTATAACGCAAACTCACAAAGTTCAAAGGTTGTTTATAAGCAGATCACCCACTCATTCCTGTTGAGTTTACTGACGTTACAAAACTCGCGTGTGCAGCGCCGATTCGAAAATTCAAAAATCTAGCTCTTGCTATTTTTTGGAAGCTATTTTTGGAAACTTAAAAAAGAGTTTTTAACGCAAAATTTTCAAAAATTTCAACACATTTCTCCAGAATTTTGCCATCGTCGACTACGCACACCTACCGTTTCCTTGGAGCGTTTCCTGTAATTGGGTATGGTCTGCGTCGCCTGGTCTTGCATGTCCGAATTTCCATCGGAATATTGGCTGAGAGAAATTTCGTCCCCACTCTGCGAGGTGTTCAAAAACAACTTTTTAAGATGTTTTTATCATCGTATTTCCTGCAAATACCCCCTCAAAATACCCCCACCCTCAAAATACTACCTCGAAATACCCCCACCCTCGAAATACACCCACCCTCGAAATACCAGCTCCCTCGAAATACCCTAACTCTCGAATTACCCCAAGGTCTGAGCGAGCTTATGAAAAATTAGTAACCCCGTCGATTATTAACCCTCCCCTCCTCCAAATTTCCACCCTGAAACGATAAAACCACCCTGGGGTGATTTTGAGGAAATACGGTACTTGGAATCTTTACAGCAAAAAAAATTCGCCTCACCTGATCGCTTCTAGCACTCGAGTCTATGAAAGGCAGGTTTTTCGAGCCGAATGTATACCAAGGCATGTTTTTTCTTGTCGATTTTTATATTTAGAGTGGAGGAAATGATTGAATGATCTGTCACTGAATGATTTTGCTTCAGTGTGCACCTTTGATTAAAGTGCTGGGACAAATCGGTCAAACATTGCAACATTTAATATTTATTTGATGCATGAAAGTGAATTGGAGTGTGCTTCCATTACCACCGATGATAAACTCATCATGGCAAATTGCTTTTAAACACGATAGATCACGTGTAAGGTGTGCGGTATGGAGAAGACGTTTATCGTGCCTGATTACAGTGATGTGTACTGTGATGACGCTTTAGGTGTTTTTATGACGTGGACTCGCTCGGCACGAAAACCCGCATGGCATGTAAACCCGGCGGCCACTAGGCCCGGTACGCACGTAACAGGGCGTACGTTCAAAGCGGGTGTACATGCCAACCGGGTTTACGTCCCAAGCGGGCGGGAAATTAGCGGTGACTAATGAGAACATGACGCACGCAGCAAAATGACACAATACTGCAAAATGACAGATAACAATAGCTTTGCCTTTCTGTTTGCCCCCATTCTTAGTGCAAGCAGCCAAAGCAGCAAAATAATGAGCTATGTTTTATTGTATTTAAGATTTGATGATTCCAATCAGCGCCAAATAAAACAGGTTTTCATTAGGGTGTCAAATTTCCGTTTCCGTTTTCCGTTTCCGCCTTTCCGCAGGAAAATTTTTTACCTTTCCGTTTTCCGTTTTCCGGCAGCCGAAAAATTTTTACCTTTCCGTTTTCCGTTTTCTGGCAGCCGAAAAAATTTTACCTTTCCGTTTTCCGTTTTCCGGCAGCTGAAAATTTTTTACCTTTCCGTTTCTGTTTTTCCAGCTGAAAAATTTTTACCTTTCCGTTTCCGTTTTACCAGGCCATTTTTCCATTTTCTGGCTCGATTTTCAGTTTTCTGGCATTTTTCTATTGTTTTTCCAATCTGTATTTATCTTCAATTGGCTCATCCCATTGTGTTGTTTTTGTCTCTTGGAGCAGCATTGACAACTGGGATGTCAGGGTCAGTGAAACAGGTGCTGTGAACCCAATATGCTGACACCAATAATTTATTCAAGTTTCATCTGGTTGGTGTTGTGATGCTGTCAATTTGCAATTTTGGTGTTGATATTGCCAGCATGTCCGTTCAGTGATTTTATTTCATGCCCATTACTGCGACAATTTTATTCACCTTTGGACTCCTGTTGTTTTCTGCTATTTCATTCATGACTGATCTGGAGTTTGACAGCCATTCCCTCATGTTCATACAACATTGGTTAAAAAAAGCTTTGACTTTGTAATATAGTTCTAAAGCTTCAACTTTAACATTCGTGACACTCATGATGAAGTTTTTGACGTAAATGTTGTTTATTATCATCACCAACTGGTTTCGTTCCCCTTCATTTTCTTCATATTCATTCATGTTGTTTATTGTCACATTTAAATGGTATTTTATGACTGCTCCCAAAATTGCTGGGCTGCAGACAAGTCCAAACAGTACACGTTTAAAACAAAGTACTATTAAGTTATTTTCAGTTACTGGTTTTGAGGCATCTTTCAGCCAGAAAAATCGTGTGTAGTCTCTAGCTTGGTCATGCAATCCTATTTGCAAAAATGTTTTTTCAATATCAGCAATTAATGCTAGATTGCCTGCCCTGAACCTCAGGGGCCAGATTTAATACTCCCTACAGATTTGTAGGGTAGGGCAGACGGATTTAATACGCCCGACAGATTTTTTAAAGTTTAACCGCATCGACGCACATGCACCGAGAGCAAGGCGGTTCATAAAATATACGAAACCATCCCTTAAGGTTGCCGATATTGCAATATGACGTATATCACTTCGATTTTGGCCCGTAAATCACGATTTCGTCATTTATTGGCCGTCTGCCAATTCGTTTTTTATTTTATTTTGTCGGGCGGGTTACTCGCATAGGTCACGCTTTTGTGTAGTCAGGGGGTCACTTTTTTAGTGTTCACTGTCTGCAACCGAAACCATGAGGGCAGCGACAAGAAAGAAATGCATGCATGAGCGTACAAAAGCGCGACTTTTGCGAGTAACCTGCCCGACAAAATAAAATAAAAAACGAATTGGCAGACGGCCACGAAATGACGAAATCGTGATTTCCGACCAAAATCGAAGCGATAACCGTCATATTGCAATATCGGCGACCTTAAGGGATAGTTTCGTGTATTTTATGAACCGCCTTGCTCTCGGTGCATGTGCGTCGATGCGGCTGAACTTTGAAAAATCTATCGGGCGTACGCCCTACCCTACAAATCTGTAGGGAGTATTAAATCTGGCCCCAGGAGTAAGCCCAGTGCTAATGGTGTTGTAATTGGTCCTCTAAAAAGGCACTCGTTGAAACTGGGCTTACCTGCCGACCCATCATACACGATTCTGCATGATGTCGATTTGCCCGGCGTGATTACTGGCTGGTGTGGCAGGTAATGAATCCCCTTGTTGTCTGTTTTGTCATCACAGATCTCAATTATTCCCTTTTCTAGTTGGTTGTCCAAAACTTTCCGGTATTGTTCGAATAAGTTTGGATCTTTGTTGAATCTTCTTATCAGTGATTTAAACTGCACCAAGGCTTCTGCTTTTCCTGTGGGCAGGTCACTGATACTCTATTTATACAGCCAGTCAATAGTGTATTGTTTGTTGTTGTCGTTGAATTTTATGCTATTTATTATCATCTCCTCTGCAATGTTGTCATCAATTGCATAGGGGTCATCAGTGATTCCCACGTCTTCTAGACTGTGAAATTGTCATAGTGTTTCCTTTCCTATGGCCACTATGGCTACTTTTTGATGATTTTTTGTTGGTTCAGTTAAGCTTGAACTACAAGTGAAGTTACAGGCATGATCCATAGTTGCAGAATGTACAGCTACCACAATCAAAGCCAAACAGGCAAACCTGCATGCAGGTTTTCCTTCTGCAAATTTGTCTATTACCGTGCTATTTTCACTTTATTTTTTCCGTTTCCGTGAAAATTTTGCTTTCCGTTTTCCATCTTCCGGCATTTCATTTTTCCATTTTCCGTTTTCTGGCCGACAATTTTTTTTTACCGTTCCGTTTTCCGTTTTCCGCTGAGTGAAATTTTTTTACTTTTCCGTTTTCCGTTTTCCGGCAGAAATTTTTTTTTTACCTTTCCGTTTTCCGTTTTTCGTAACGTGAAAAAAATTTACCTTTCCGTTTTCCGTTTTCCTTAAAAAAATTTTTTTGACACCCTAGTTTTCATGTCAATGAAATCTTATTTGGATACCATTTGGATTTGGATTGGAGGTCAACCCCAGTCATTTAGCATTGTTATGTGCCCTTTGTGGTTGCCGCCTGCGCCATGTTCTCGTTGGTTGTGCTAATCCCACACCCGCTTGGCATGTATACCCGGTTGGCATGTAAGCCCACTTGGCACGTACGCTCTGTTGCGTGCGTGCCGGGTCTAGGTGCCTGGCGGGTAGAAATACGTGCCCACCGGGACTACATGCCAAGCGGGTTTACCTGGCACGTTTTTACTGCCTTCGTATGTTTCGTACGTTTTGACCTGTTATTGACAGGGTCTTTTTTCCGATTTCACGTTTCAGGAATAATTTTTATGATCGACTGTGACACTGTTCTACTACTTTTTTCATTCAAATGGAATAAATATGTAATAGGTAGTTAGATCGCCTCGTTATAAATTTCAGTCAGTTGACGAACAAACGTAATGGCCTATTACATGTTTCCTAGGTAACTATTAGCGATCATGATATTCCCGTGGCGATGACCAGCTAATCATAGATAAGCGCCAGAGAAATGGCGCCACGCTTCCTTCTCATCAAATGAATGGCGCCATTACGTAAAAACGAAAAATACCGTATTTCTTCTAATAGAACGACATTTAGAGGTAATTTAGAGGTATTCGGTTTTCTTTGAACAGATTATCTGATATTAAAATTTTTCTGAAGTTTCATGAAAAATACGGTGTTCAAGTGAATAATGTATGAAAAAGTTTGGTGAAAAAATATACCGACAGTCTCTAATAGAACGGCACTTCCAATAGAACGGCAGACAAAACGTTGACAAAAAAATAGAATGGCGCTCTTCTATTATAAGAAATACTGTAATCTCACTGGAATTACCCCACAGCTGCGCCAGACATTCTCGTTCGAATGTTAAAGAAATCCTGGGTAAGACGAATTACACAAACCACTGGGAGTAATATTTACCTGCTGAGGCTGAAAGAATGGCGCCATTCCAATCACTGGGGCTCGTAAGAAAACCACGGCCTTCATTTACAGTTGCCGACACGTGATTTGACGGTCACTTGGACGATATCAGAGTTGTTAAAATTAGTGAACTTTTTTCAAAGTAAACGTAAAAGGAAAGTATTTTTACGCACTCCTGAGTACAGAAAACGTAAAGCAATTTTTTCACTTTTACACTGTGTAAAAGGTGAGTAAACATAAAAACCAGTATTTTTACTCAGGGAGAACATAAGAGCGGACCATTTTTGATTTTATTCCCTGGAAAACATATACGGTATCTAAAAATAGGGTGTAAGTAAAAGTAACAGTGATAGTCATTGCTTTCCCTACCCATATCGTCTTAATTTTTTCTGCTGACATGATCGCAGCTGTTTCAATTTGTTTGAGTCGTTTCTTGTTTTTATGCACCCCATTAATTTTTTATTATGTTTCTGTCACCATAGTTGTGAAAACGTATTTACGTTTACTCTATAGATACATATACTCCACTACTGTGTAAATACGTTTACATTTCCTGCCAAAAGATACCAGAACTCTTTTACTCGTGTAATTTCCAAAAGTACGCGAGTACAGAGAACAATGTAGAAAATTTTTGGGTTTATATAAAAAAACACTCAAATGAATTGAAACGGCTGCAAAAATGGCAGCAGAAGCGATAAAGTTGTGATGGGAAGAAAAGCAACCACTCTCATTTTCACTTTTACTCATTTTTAGATATTCCTTGGTAAAAAATCAAAACAAATTCACTTTTACATTTTCCCTGAGTACAATACTGGTATTTAAGTTTACTCATCTTTTACGCAGTGAAAAAGTAGAAACAAATATCTTTACGTTTTCTGTACTCGGGACCAGGAGTGCATAAAAATAAACTACTTTACATTTACATTAAAGTACCCAAGTAAGTGAGTACTGGTATTTTTTTGGCAGGAAACGTAAACGTGTTTATGCAGTACTTGAGTATATGTATTTATAGAGTAAATGTAAATACGTTTTCACAACTACGGTGTACAGAAACATCATAAAAAATTCATGGGGTGCATAAAAAACAAGAAACGACTTTAACAAATTGAAATTAGCTGCGACAATGTCAGCAGAAATGATAAAGTTGCAAAATGTAGGGAAAGCAATGACTATCACTGTTACTTTTACTAACACCCTACTTTCACTTACTGTATATGTTTTCCAGGGAACAAAATCAAAAAAGGTCCGCTCTTATGTTCTCCCTGAGTAAAAATGCTGGTATATAAGTTTACTCACCTTTTACGCAGCATAAAAGTAAAAAAAAATTACTTGACACTTTCTGTACTCAGGAGTGTGTAAAAATAAACTACTTTGCGTTAACATTTAAACTTTGAAAAGAGTTCAGTACTTGCAACAACTGTGCTGTACTCGCGTACATTCAAAATCAATGTGGAAAGGTGAGTAAAGGTATTTTTCCGGAGGATACGTAAACGTACTTACTCTGTAACCGAGTATACGTATTTTTCGAGTAAACGTTAATACGTTTTAACAACTGTGGACGGAATGATTGCGTGCTACATAATTTACTTTGCCAAGCCGTGCACTGCACGCTGTATTCAATAAAATGCTGCTTACCTAAAGTATTTATGAAAGTGATGAACGTCGAGTAGTTAACTTGAATTTGTGCTTTTTATCTAAAACATTATTAGCGATTCTAAACATGTATTTAAACAGCAAATTATACCATACTAAATTATTAGGTAGTTGCACTTTGCACCTACAAGTTTTCTACCGAAATTTCATTGTAACACTCAAATATTTATTTAGTTACTACAGTTCTCCTAAAGAAGTTGAGAAGGGCCACTTATTGTGTTTTGATAATGCTAATATACCTATTTTTGGTTGCTCCCATTTGGAGTGCCCTGGACTCCAGACATTGTTTGAATTGGTAGATGTTTTTCATGTCTGTGCTACTTCTTCGTTTCCTACGTTTAGTCCCATTGAAACTGTACCTTTATGTAACTTTATGGAAACTTTTTCATTTCTGTGAGATCGAAGATGAGATCTGCAATGCTTGCTGTGTGGAAAAAAACGAATGCAAATAGAAAAAGTTTTTTACAAGTTGAAGTAAAATAAATTTTTATGCTAATTTTCACCATTAAAAACAAAATAACATTGCACATCATCATAGGCCAATGAGAGACCCCGAAAATGTCATGTAAAGTGAGTTTCAAAGATTCGTCAAATGTCAAAGTAAATGTAAAATTATCAGTCATGATTTTTTATATCTCACTTTACATGACATTTTACAGGTTATTGGTTTGGGTATGGCATAGGTCACTTTAGAGGGTACCGACTTCCACCGTATTAATGTAAAATATCTACAGACTACAGCACCGGTGTGTGAATTAGAGTATTGATAAAATAAAAACGAAGAAATAGAGACATAATTCAAACTAGGTAGGTAAATAGTTAATGTGACCTAGGGTGTCAAAAAATTTTTTTTACGGAAAACGGAAAGGTAAAATTTTTTAACTTTATGGAAAATGAAAAGGTAAAAAAAATTATCGGCTGGAAAACGGAAAACGAAAAGGTAAAAAAATTTCACTCAGCGGAAAACGGAAAACGGAAAGGTAAAAAAAAATTATCAGCCGGAAAAAGGAAAACGGAAAAATGAAATGCCAGAAAACGGAAAACGGAAAACGAAATTTTCATGGAAACAGAAAAAATAAAGTGAAATTTGCACGGAAATGGACCATTTTGCAGGAGGAAAACCTGCATGCAAGTTTGCCTGTTTGACTTTGATTGTGGTAGCTGTACATTCTGCAACTACAGATACAGCAACTACAGATACTTGGATACAGATAAAAATTATGAATGACACAAGAACCTGGTAGTAAAAAACATCATAGTGAAAAAAGATAAATACAGATTGGAAAAATAATGGAAAAATGTCAGAAAACTGAAAATCGAGCCAGAAAATGGAGAAATGGCCTGGAAAAATGGAAACGGAAAGGTAACAAATTTTCAGCCGGAAAACGGAAAAATGGGCCGGAAAAACAGAAACGGAAAGGTAAAAATTTTTCAGCTGCCGGAAAACGGAAAACGGAGAGGTAAAAAATTTTCAGCTGCCGGAAAACAGAAAACGGAAAGGTGAAAAATTTTCAGCTGTCGGAAAACGGAAAGGTAAAAAATTTTCCTGCGGAAAAGCGGAAACGGAAAACAGAAACGGAAATTTGACACCCTACTGTGACCGCAAAATTTCAGACACCACACCACTAAATAATCATAAATAACTTACCGTAAATCCTCAAAAAGTCCTCGAATAAGTCTCGAACTTAGGTATTTTATTAAACTTAACTGAATATGTAAATAAGTAACTACCGTATATACCCCTGAGCTACCCACCTCAAAATCTCCCTTGAATAAATCCCGCCTTGAAATATCTCATGGTTTGAGCTAGCTGACGAACCCTCCCCCCTTTAAATACTCCCGTCTGGAATAATGTACGTCAGGTATGCAATGTCCATGATGTATTAATTGTTGCCAGTTTGCATTGCAGCTACACATAGCTGAATACATACACAGCTACCTAAATACATATACTCGGCTCGACCAGTCACTTACTAGCGTACTTTTTGAAAGTACGCGAGTACAGAAAACGTAAATATGAAAAAATTTGAGGTGCATTAAAAGCAAAAACCACTCAAATGAATTAAAACGGCTGCAAAAATGATCGAATGATGGGCAAGGGAAATGATCGAAGTTGCGATGGGTAAACTCGGCGGACATGAAACGAATCAGTGATTCGGCCCTTCGTTACCAATGACGTGTGTTTTTTAATTCGAACATGAATGGACGAATTCCATTCGGTTCATGATACATTTGATTCAATCCGACTTTTTATGCGAGAATGATGTGAATTTGATAGACAACTCGTTATAGAACGTCGGATTGTTAGGTCTTAGGTAAGATCTTACCGTCGCAGTCCCGACAAATTCATTCAAAAAATTACGTATGAACTTACCGCTGCGTCCAAGTTACTGTTGCGTTTTATATGAACGAAGTAAAAAACGCATGATTTCCGTTCGCGTCAACGATAATGACCGCGGAATGCAATTAAGTCAACACAAGTATCAACTCGTGTGTGGGCTGCCATTAGCGACCAATTGCGGTCGCTTAATCGCATTCCGCAGTCATTTTTGTTGACGCTGACGGAAATCATGCGTCTTTCATATTTGGTAACATTCTCGCAAACAGTAACTTGGACGTGTGCCAACTACGAATATACGCAGTTGTACGAAAATTCGTTAGACCATTGACTTCTATAATGTCCGTCGAGTTTAGGCTAAAGCGATGACTCTCGCTCCCACTTTTATATCTTCCTAGGTACAAAATAGAAAAAATCATTGCTTTTACGTTTTCCCTGAGTAAAAATACTGGTATTTACGTAGTTAGTTATCTTTTTAAAATCTTTTTTAACTAAAAAAATTTCTTTACGTTTTCTGTACTCGGTGAGTAAAAATAAAATACTTAACCTTTAAGTTTACTTTTAAAAAAGTTCAATACTTTTAACAACTCCACAATAGAGTAACAAGTAAGTACAACTCGGAACATAAATGGGAAGGCGTTCCAGTGTCTTTTTTGATATTCTAAATTTATAAATTCTAAATTATAAATTTCATTTTTATTTTTCGTTGTCACTCACGCATTACGCATTCCGTCGCTCTGATAATCTTGAAATTTTTTTAAATAAACTCACAAATTGACGGATAAGACGAAATAATCAATCAAAATCTCCGCCACATACTCAGCAATTAAAAAACCTTCCAATTTCCATTTAAATTACCATCCACCAATCCCGGACCCTGTAAAAAGCCCTTTCAAATGTCAAATGTCATGCAAAGTGTCAAAAGTCATGGAAAATGCCCTGCAAAATGGCAACTCGGTTGCCATTTTGCAGGGCATTTTCCATGACTTTTGACACTTTGCATGACATTTGACATTTTACAGGGCTCTTTACAGGGTCCGGGACTGCCGCCAGGGCGCTCAAAAGAAATGCTGCGCGCCGCCTACGCCGACTCGCTGCACTGCGAGTGCTGGCGAAAATTCCCGCTTCAAGGCGACGCCCCAGTGAGACCGGTTTGTTTGCAGTGAGAAAAAAATTATACCTATAAAAAGTTTCATTGTAGTTGCACAGATCAAAATGTCTCATTTGAACTGGGCGGTAATGGGGAAAAACTCCGCGGGCCCTCTAGGTATACTGTATATATTTATATAATTATATACAGGTATCTAAATATATATGCGTTCAGTGGGGAGGGTAGCATTGCGTATCCGCCTAATGCGTATCCTCAACCATGTATGTACTTTAGCATATCCACTTGCAAGATATGCAACTTTGGATTTAAATTTGAGTGAATGTGCCACACATTACAATGAAATCTACCATATCCCATCTGAATAAATGAACCAACATTAATTTTTCTGAAATAAATTGCATAGATGCATTCACAATCAGTGCATTACCTGAACTATACTCAGATCATTTCTGACAAAACTCCATGGTTTTTAGCTTCACACATGCTTCTATCTGGTGTCTACTGTGTGTAAATACCATCGGGCTGGCTGCTGGTGAAAGGCATTCAGTGTGAAATGCATGAAACAGGTTCTCAATGCATTTCATATCTTTGGTTTCACATTGCCATTTTAGCAATGTGTTACCAGAAATTTGTATTGCACATGAAGTTTTTTTGCATTCAATCTTGATTGAAGAACTTCCAAAAACAATTGATTTTATTTGTTTTTGAAATGCACTGTGAATACCATTTATTAACCAAATATGACTTGCATACCATTGATGACTTTTTGCACACCTAGCATTGCTGCACCCAGTGGAACAGACATGAAACTGGACCCATGCCCATGTGCTTATTTGTGCATTTAAGTGTGGTGGATACGCAACAGGACATAATTTTTTGCACCAATCAATCTGTTGTCTGCAACGCATCTATCATAAATATAGATATAGATAAATATGCAGATTGAAATCCAAATTAGATTCGCTACAGTACAGATACGCAACAGGTAGATACGCATAGTGATGTAAAGGCACCGGGGCACCGGTACCCCGGTGCTGGGCACCGAAGGGCACCAGCACCGGTGCTGGTGCGGTGCCATTGCAATCTTCAGGGGTGCCATGCCGGTGCCGGTGCCATTTTTTTCAGAATAGCACCGGTGCCGGTGCGGTGCGGTGCCATTTTTTTGCCGGTGCCAAAGGTGCTAGCACCAGGGCCAAAGTAAAAGGCACCGGGAAAGGCACCGGCCAAGGCTTCATGTGCTGTGCAATTTTGTCCACAGTATGTGCTTATTCATATTTAAAAAAAACAGTGATATATTTACCCAACCGTTTTTGCCTATTTTTTAAACCTCCCATCAAATAAATATACCTACTGTGAAATCCATTATACCCGATACGTGATCTGATGAGCGAATTCTGAAATTTTGTATAATTTTCAATCATTTTTATATTTTATATTTATCTTACTTTTTTGTTCATAATTTGTTGTCAGTTTATGACAGAGATAGTTTCATTCTCTACAGCAACGACTCCGATCAGTAGACAATAGTGGCTATGGACATTGTAGTGAAAAAAATATTTTATCTTTCATTTGTAATCATTGTAATTGCTTCATAAAAGTGATTGCCACATCATTATGATCATTTTAAGTTCTCAACCATCAAAATCGGTTGAAAATTCATGGGAATATGCACTTCCAAAAGTGAGACCACTGAGAAACTGCCCGATATTTACTTCAGAAATTCCAGCCCGGTGCGGTGCCTTTCGGTGCTAGCACCGGCAACCTGCCGGTGCCCTTCGGTGCCGGTGCCATTTTTTCCGAAAGGCACCGGTGCCGGTGCGGTGCGGTGCCGTTTTCTGGCCGGTGCCCCAGGGTGCCAGGTGCCCTTTTCATGCGTTGGCAAAGGTGCCGGTGCGGTGCGGTGCTATTTTCCCGGTGCCTTTAACATCACTAGATACGCATCAGTACTCAGCCGTTCGAAGTTGTGTGCGCTGCGACATCTCTGAGTGCGTAGTGGCACTCTCCAGATAACTTCAGCGCAGCGCGTAGAGAACCACTGTACTGCACAGAGCAAACAGAAGACTCTAGATAAGACTAGCATATATTTAGTACATCCAGGGGAGGGCAGCCGGGGGGGGGGCGGGGGGTACACTTCAACTACATCCCGGAAAAAAGCGCGCGGCCCCCGGTGGTGCATTTTGAGAGATTTTTAACAGCTGACGCACACCGCTGAAACAAAGCGACACATAGAAAAGTCTTTGATGCGGCCAAAAGGTGGGGGGGGGAAAGTTTGCGATCTGGCGCCGGGTCTCGCTGAAGCAGCAGATGCCCTGGAACCGGACTGGTGATGGAAAATGGGCGCTGGTGACAGCCCCGCACCCTGTAGAATGAATGTGAAATGGAATAGAAAAAGTTTTCCTGGCATTTGCAGAAGTTTTGAAATTTTTTACATGTGTTTTTCTGTCTGACGTTTGATCGGTTTTGTATAAATGTTAATTTGATTTAGCGATGACGTCATCATGGAGTGTGTCCTACAAACAATGCATGGCATGCGGTCCGCAGAGTATACCAGTATTTACCGAAATCTGATTGAACAGAAAATACATGTAAAAGCACGTTGGGTGCACACCACATGCATAAATTACCCCACTTCAAAGCAAACCCTCACAATCTATGGCGCCAGCGCCATTGTTTACTGGCGGCGCCATTCCCAGCACCATACCATAAAAATCGCCTGCAGCGCAGCTGTGCATAGTGTTGTATTTAT